>WNWK01004021.1:0-150070 GCA_009830355.1 Cherax destructor
AGTGATCCATGACTGAGACGTACAAGAGACAGTGATCCATGACTGAGATACAAGAGAAGTGATCCATGACTGAGGACGACAAGAGACAGTGATCCATAACTGAGATACAAGAGAAGTGATCCATGACTGAGGACGACAAGAGAGTGATCCATGACTGAGGAGTACAAGAGAGTGATCCATGACGACGTACAAGACAGGAGACAGTGATCCATGACTGAGGAGTACAAGGAGTGATCCATGACTGAGGAGCAAGAGAGTGATCCATGACTGGAGGAGACAAGAAGGATCCATACTGAGACGTACAAGAGCATGATCCATACTGAGACGTACAAGGTGATCCATGACTGAGGACGTACAAGAGAGGATCCATGACTGAGGACGTACAAGAGAGTGATCCATGACTGAGGACGTACAGGAAGTGATCCATGACTGAGGACGTACAAGAAGTGATCCATGACTGAGACGTAAGAGAGGATCCATGACTGAGAGTACAAGAAGTGATCCATGACTGAGGACGTACAGAGAGTGATCCATGACTGAGGACGTACAAGAAGTGATCCATGACTGAGGACGTCAAGAGATGATCCATGACTGAGGACGAAGGAAGTGATCCATGACTGAGGACGTACAAGAAGTGACCATGACTGAGGACGTACAGAGAGTGATCCATGACGACGTACAAGAGAGTGATCCATGACTGAGGACGTACAAGAGAAGGATCCATGACTGAGGACGTCAAAGAGTGATCCATGACTGAGGAGTACAAGAAGATCCATGACTGAGGATACAAGAAGTGATCCATGACTGAGGACGTCAAGAGTGATCCATATGAGATACAAGAGAGTGATCCATGACTGAGGACGACAAGAGAAGTGATCCATGACGAGGAGTACAAGAGAGTGATCCATGACTGAGGACGACAAGAGAAGTGATCCATGACTGAGACGTACAGAGAGTGATCCATGACTGAGGAGTACAAGAGAGTGATCCATGACTGAGGACGTAAAGAGAGTGATCCATACTGGACGTCAGAGAAGTATCCATGACTGAGGACGTACAAGAGAGTGATCCATGACTGAGGAGTACGAGAGTGATCCCCCCCCCCCCCCCCCCCCCCCCCCCCCCCCCCCCCCCCCCCCCCCCCTGATCCATGACTGAGGACGTACAAGAGAGTGATCCATGACTGAGGAGACAAGAAGTGATCCATGACTGAGGACGTCAAGAGAAGGATCCATGACTGAGGACGTACAAGAGAAGGATCCATGACTGAGAGACAGAGAGTGATCCATGACTGAGTTACAAGAGACGTGATCCATGACTGAGACGTACAAGAGTGATCCATGACTGAGGAGTACAAGAGAGTGATCCATGACTGAGGACGTACAAGAGAGTGATCCATGACTGAGGAGTACAGAGATGATCCATGACTGAGGACGTACAAGAAGTGATCCATACTGAGGAGTACAAGAGAGTGATCCATGACTGGGGGTACAAGAGACAGTGATCCATGCTGAGGAGACAAGAGACAGTGATCCATGACTGAGGACGTACAAGAGAGTGATCCATGACTGAGGACGACAAGAGACAGTGATCCATGACTGAGACTACAAGAGACAGTGATCCATGACTGAGGAGCAAGAGACATGATCCATGACTGAGAGTACAAGAGACAGTGATCCATGACTGAGGACGTACAAGAGAAGTGATCCATGACTGAGGAGGGAAGAGAGTGATCCATGACTGAGGAGTACAAGAGACAGTGATCCATGACTGAGGATGCACAAGAGTGATCCATGACTGAGAGCAGAGACATGATCCATGACTGAGATACAAGAGAGTGATCCATGACTGAGGACGTACAAGAGACAGTGATCCATGACTGAGGATGCAAGAGAGTGATCCATGACTGAGGAGTACAAGAGAGTGATCCATGACTGAGGACGTAAAGAAGTGATCCATGATGAATACAAGAGACAGTGATCCATGACTGAGGATGGTACGAATGATCCCCCCCCCCCCCCCCCCCCCCCCCCCCCCCCCCCCCCCCCCCCCCCCCCCCCCCCCCCCCCCCCCCCCCCCCCCCCCCCCCCCCCCCCCCCCCCCCCCCCCCCCGGGGGGGGGGGGGGGGGGGGGGGGGGGGGGGGGGGGGGGGGGGGGGGGGGGGGGGGGGGGGGGGGGGGGGGGGGGGGGGGGGGGGGGGGGGGGGGGGGGGGGGGGGGGGGGGGGGGGGGGGGGGGGGGGGGGGGGGGGGGGGGGGGGGGGGGGGGGGGGGGGGGGGGGCAGAGATACAAGAGCAGTGATCCAGACTGACAACTACAAGAACGTGATCCATGACTAGAATTCAAGAGACAGTGATCCATGACTGACGACGTACAAGACAGTGATCCAACTGAGAATACAAGAGACAGTGATCCATGACTGAGACGAAGAGACAGTGATCCATGACGAGATGACAAAGACAGTGATCCATGACTGACGACGTACAAGAGACAGTGATCCATGACTGAGGATGGATGTACAAGAGACAGTGATCCATGACTGAGGATGGATGTACAAGAGACAGTGATCCATGACTGAGGATGGACGTACAAGAGACAGTGATCCATGACTGACAACGTACAAGAGACAGTGATCCATGACTGACGAATTACAAGAGACAGTGATCCATGACTGACGACGTACAAGAGACAGTGATCCATGACTGAGAGTACAAGAGACAGTGATCCATGACTGACGACGTACAAGAGACAGTGATCCATGACTGAGGATGTACAAGAGACAGTGATCCATGACTGACGACGTACAAGAGACAGTGATCCATAACTGAGGATGGATGTACAAGAGACAGTGATCCATGACTGAGGATGGATGTACAAGAGACAGTGATCCATGACTGAGGATGGATGTACAAGAGACAGTGATCCATGACTGAGGATGGATGTACAAGAGACAGTGATCCATAACTGAGGACGCAAGAGACAGTGATCCATAACTGAGGACGTACAAGAGACAGTGATCCATGACTGAGGATGGACGTACAAGAGACAGTGATCCATGACTGAGGATGGACGTACAAGAGACAGTGATCCATGACTGAGGATGGACGTACAAGAGACAGTGATCCATGACTGAGGATGGACGTACAAGAGACAGTGATCCATGACTGAGGACGTACAAGAGACAGTGATCCATGACTGACGACGTACAAGAGACAGTGATCCATGACTGAGACGTACAAGAGACAGTGATCCATGACTGAGGACGTACAAGAGACAGTGATCCATGACTGACGACGTACAAGAGACAGTGATCCATGACTGACGACGTACAAGAGACAGTGATCCATGACTGAGGACGTACAAGAGACAGTGATCCATGACTGACGACGTACAAGAGACAGTGATCCATGACTGAGGACGTACAAGAGAGTGATCCATGACTGAGGACGTACAAGAGAGTGATCCATGACTGAGGACGTACAAGAGAGTGATCCATGACTGAGGACGTACAAGAGAGTGATCCATGACTGAGGACGTACAAGAGAGTGATCCATGACTGAGGACGTACAAGAGAGTGATCCATGACTGAGGACGTACAAGAGACAGTGATCCATGACTGAGGACGTACAAGAGAGTGATCCATGACTGCAGAATGAGAAGATTTAGATAACCAGTGCGGTACGATGTACCCATTTGCTCTGGTATGAAGGTCAGGTTAGGTAAGGTTTGTCAGGAAACAGGACAAGTGTTTCCTGACGCGGGTCTTAGTCATATGACGACCCACAGTTGGAGCTTTTTGGTCTGCTTACCGAGGCCTTCCGCTGGCTTCTCCACCCCCTTTAAAAAGTTATGGTTATGAGTATAACTATTTTTTGATATTTCGAGGATGAAGTATTGAAGGTTAGGTGACACTCCCCACGTCTCCAACAATTGTTTTACCCCTACACTGTTATTACCAACACTTGTATCTCACCAACAGCACCGCTACCAGTAATATCACCGCCAGCACTATCACCACCAATACCATCACCTCCAGCACTACGAAGAGCCACTTTACAAGCACCACCACCGAAACCATTACCGACTTGACCACCGCCACCAACAGCAGCAGCAACACACACCACCAGCAGCAGCAGCAGCAACACACAACACCAACACACACCACCACCACCAACAGCAGCAGCAACACACCACCACCAACAGCAGCAGCAACACACCACCACCAACAGCAGCAGCAACACACCACCACCAACACACACCACCACCAACAGCAGCAACACCACCACCAGCAGCAGCAGCAACACAACACCAACACACACCACCACCACCAACAGCAGCAGCAACACACCACCACCAACAGCAGCAGCAACACACCACCACCAACAGCAGCAGCAACACACCACCACCAACACACACCACCACCAACAGCAGCAACACACACCACCAGCAGCAGCAGCAACACAACACCAACACACACCACCACCACCAACAACAGCAGCAACACACACCACCAGCAGCAGCAGCAGCAACACACACCACCAACAACAACAACAGCAGCAGCAGCAGCAACACACCACCAGCAGCAGCAGCAACACACCACCAACAACAGCAGCAGCAGCAACCCACACCACCAACAACAGCAGCAGCAACACACACCAACAACAACAACAGCAGCAGGAACACACACCACCACCAACAGCAGCAGCAACACACCAACAACAACAACAACAGCAGCAGCAGGAACACACACCACCACCAACAGCAGCAGCAACACACCAACAACAACAACAACAGCAGCAGCAGCAACACCACACCACCAACAACAGCAGCAGCAACATACCACCAACAACAGCAGCAGCAACACACCACCAACAGCAGCAGCAGCAACACACCACCAACAACAGCAGCAGCAACAGGCACACACCAACAACAGCCAGCAGCAAGCAACCACCAACACCAACAACAGCAGCAGCAACACACCACCAACAACAGCAGCAGCAACACACCACCAACAGCAGCAGCAGCAACACACCACCAACAACAGCAGCAGCAACACACCAACAACAACAGCAGCAGCAACACACCAACAACAACAGCAGCAACACACCAACAACAACAGCAGCAGCAACACACAACCAACAACAGCAGCAGCAGCAGCAACACACCAACAACAACAGCAGCAGCAGCACACCACCAACAACAACAGCAGCAGCAACACACCAACAACAACAACAGCAGCAGCAGCAGCAACACACCACCACCAACAACAACAGCAACAACACACCACCACCAACAACAACAGCAACAACACACCACCACCAACAACAACAGCAACAACACACCACCACCAACAACAACAGCAACAACACACCACCAACAACAACAGCAACAACACACCACCAACAACAACAACACACCACCACCAACAACAACAGCAACAACACACCAACAACAGCAGCAGCAGCAACACACCACCACCAACAACAACAGCAACAACACACCACCACCAACAACAACAGCAACAACACACCACCAACAACAACACACCACCAACAACAGCAACAACACACCACCACCAACAACAACAGCAACAACACACCACCAACAACAGCAACAACACACCACCAACAACAACAACAGCAACAACACACCACCACCACCAACAACAACAGCAACAACACACCACCAACAACAGCAACAACACACCACCACCAACAACAGCATCAACAAAGACAGCAGAAGCCACAACAAAAACAGTAGCAACAACAATAACAACAGCAGTAACAACAGCAATAACAATAACAACAACAACAAAAGCAACAACTACAACAGCAACAACAACAACAAAAGCAACAACTACAACAGCAACAACACAAAAATGAACAACTAACTCCAACAACAAAAACACCTGTCGACATTCCCCGTCTATCCCTCCCCCCCCAGTACCCCACCCAGTCTACCCCCCCAGTACCCAACGTAACTCGAATCGTCATCAACTTGTCTTCCCCTCCCCAATTTCCCCCCACCCCATCATTCCCCTCAACCTCCCGTCACCACCCTAACTTTCCCTCCTAACCCCAACTTTTCCCTTACCTCCCTAAATCTTCCCCTCCAATACCCACCATCTCCAACATCACCCCTCGCTTCCACATTCCCAACACCCCCACTCCACCCCAACACCCCCACATACCACCCCCAACAACACCCCCACCTCCCCAACACCCTCACACCACCCCAACAACACCTCAACACCCCACACCACCCTAACACCCCACACCACCCCAACACAATCCAACACTCCCACACCACCCAACACCACCACAACACTCCCACACCACCCCAACACCACCACAACACCCCACACCACCCGCACACCACGCCAAAACCCACACCACCCACACCCCTACACCACCCCAGCACCCCACACCACCCCAAGCACCCCCACACCACCCCAACCAACCCCACACCACCCCAACACAACCCCCACACCACCCCAACACCCCCACACCACCCCACACCCCCAACACCACCCCAACACCTCCACACCACCCCAACACCCCACACACCCCAACACCCCACACCACCCAACACCCCACACCACCCCAACACAATCCCCACACCACCAACACCCCACACCACCCCAGCACCCCCACACCACCCCAACACAATCCCCACACCACCCCAACACCCCACACCACCCCACACCACCCCAGCATTCCCCCACACTCCCCGCCACAAACTAGTCGAGGGGGAACTCAATAATTTGAGTCTGAAAATAAACAAACGCCAGAGAGTAATTACATATTGTTTCTTTTCTTCTTCCCGCTAGTCACAGGCCTATGTAGGCGAGTGGCTCATGATCCGAGGAGTTAGAGCATTCCTCTCATAGATCAAATTTTATTACTTATTATTCCCAAGCCGCTGTGTCACCCCATGCGAGTTTACCGCTTCCAAGTGAATGTAAAAATCTGCAGAAATTCGTGTTAGGTTATTTTTCTTTCCTTTTCTCCTTCATTCTTCTTCATTCTCCTACATTTTTCATTCTTCGTTCATCTTCATTCTCCTTCAATCTCCTATATTCATCATTCTTCATTTACCTCCATTTTCGTTAAATGAGTTGATTGTAACATTTAAACTGTGTTAGTTAGCTAGTTACCATTTTGTCCTAGGCACATGTCGATTAGACACTAGGCCTGGTGTATGTGTGTGGGTGTGTGTGTGTGGGTGTGTGTGTGTGTGTGTGTGTGTGGGTGTGGGTATGTGTGTGGGTGTGTGTGTGAGCGTGTGCGTTTCACCGGAAGTTCATGTAAACGAAACTGTGTCATACATACACATGTACGTCTTGTGTGAAGGTCTTGTCTGGACGTCTTGTGTGAACGTCTTGTCAAAACGTCTTGTCTAAACGTCTTGTATGAACGTCTTGCCTAAACGTCTTGTCTAAACGTCTTGTATGAACGTCTTGTCTAAACGTCTTGTATGAACGTCTTGTCTAAACGTCTTGTATGAACGTCTTGTATGAACGTCTTGTCTAAACGTCTTGTATGAACGTCTTGTATGAACGTCTTGTATGAACGTCTTGTCTAAACGTCTTGTCTAAACGTCTTGCCTAAACGTCTTGTATGAACGTCTTGTCTAAACGTCATGTATGAACGTCTTGTCTAAACGTCTTGTATGAACGTCTTGTCTAAACGTCTTGTATGAACGTCTTGTCTAAACGTCTTGTATGAACGTCTTGTATGAACGTCTTGTATGAACGTCTTGTATGAACGTCTTGTATGAACGTCTTGTATGAACGTCTTGTATGAACGTCTTGTATGAACGTCTTGCCTAAACGTCTTGTATGAACGTCTTGTATGAACGTCTTGTATGAACGTCTTGTATGAACGTCTTGTATGAACGTCTTGTCTGAACGTCTTGTCTGAACGTCTTGTCTGAACGTCTTGTATGAACGTCTTGTATGAACGTCTTGTCTGAACGTCTTGTCTGAACGTCTTGTCTAAACGTCTTGTCTAAACGTCTTGTCTAAACGTCTTGTCTAAACGTCTTGTCTAAACGTCTTGTCTAAACGTCTTGTCTAAACGTCTTGTCTAAACGTCTTGTCTAAACGTCTTGTCTAAACGTCTTGTCTAAACGTCTTGTCTAAACGTCTTGTCTAAACGTCTTGTATGAACGTCTTGTATGAACGTCTTGTATGAACGTCTTGTATGAACGTCTTGTATGAACGTCTTGTCTAAACGTCTTGTATGAACGTCTTGTCTAAACGTCTTGTCTAAACGTCTTGTATGAACGTCTTGTATGAACGTCTTGTATGAACGTCTTTCCTGAACGTCTTTCCTGAACGTCTTTCCTGAACGTCTTTTCTGAACGTCTGATTATTTCGATCCAAGTCGGACCGAAACGCCGTCAACAACTTGAGTCTATGTGTGGGTTATTTATGTATTGTTCCAGTCTCGCTATTGTGATTTTTTTGGGTTGCTTTTTTCGACCACTGAATTTATTTACAAAAAAAGAGAAAGAGGTGTCAGTGCTACAGCCTTTGGAAATTAAAAAATAATAATGGAACGATTACTGTAAGTGGATCAAAACTAACTTTGCAGCTACGAATATATGATTTTACACACGCACGAATGTTAGGAATTATTTTTTTAGTCAGAGTCATAGTAGTGGAGGCAGGATCCATACATAGCTTTAAGAAGAGGTGTGATAAAGCTCTTGGAATAAGAAGAGTGACCTAGTACCGACCAGTGAAGAGGCGGGGCCAGGAACTGTGACACGACCCCTGCAACCACAACTAGGCGGGTTCAATTCACGGCGGGGCGGAAACATTTCGAAGTGTTTCCTTAGACACACACACATATATACAACAGGCCTAGTGTCTAATCGACATGTGCCTAGGACAAAATGGTAACTAACACACACACACACACACACCCGGTGGCCTAGTGGTAAAGCTCTCGCTTCACGCACGGAGGGCCCGGGTTCTATTCCCGACGGGGCGGAAACATTTCGAAGTGTTTCCTTACACACACACACACTCACACACATACATACAACAGGCCTAGTGTCAAATCGACATGTGCCTAGGACAAAATGGTAACTAACACACACACACACACACCTAGCAAACCTAAGAACAGCATTCCGACTAGTCCCGGAGCTAAGGGGTATGTCCTACGAGGAGAGGTTAAAGGAAATCGACCTGACGACACTGGAGGACAGGAGAGATAGGGGGGGGGACATGATAACAACATATAAGATACTGAGAGGAATTGACAAAATGGACAGAGACAGAATTTTCCAGAGATGGGACACAGCAACAATGGGACACAGTTGGAAGTTGAAGACTCAGATGAATCACAGGGATGTTAGGAAGTATTTCTTCCGTCACAGAGTGGTCGGGAAGTGGAATAGTTTAGGAAGTGATGTAGTGGAGGCAGGCTCCATACATAGCTTTAAGAAGAGGTATGATAAAGCTCATGGCCCAGGGAGTGTGACCCAGTAGCGGCCATTGAAGAGGCGGGGCCAGGAGCTATGACTCGACCCCTGCAACCACAACTAGGTGAGTGTACACAGTCACAGACCCACAGTCACAGACACACACACCCAGTAGCGGCCAGTGTAGAAGCGGGGCCAGGAGCTATGTCTCGACCCCTGCAACCACAACTAGGTGAGTACAACTAGGTGAGTACACACACAAAGTCACAGACACAGACACACACACACACAAAGTCACAGTCACAGACACACACACACACACAGCGAAGAGGCGGGGCCAGGAGCTGAGTCTCGACCCCTGCAACCACAATTAGGTGAGTACACACAGTCACAGACACACACACACACACACAGACACACACACACACACACTTATGATGGAGGTCCTCAGAATAATTGAGAGAGGAAGAGAGATGTGGAACGATAAAAGAAAATAATATTAGATTATGTTCTGAAGACTTTGTTATTAGTGATAATGGTAGGAAGAGGTGGGGGAGGAAATGTGGGGAGGGAAGAAAAATGGAAGGAAGAGGGGGTGTAAGCATAGTGGGGATGAGGTAGGGAGGTATGGAGGAGAAGAAGGAGAGGGGTAATGGTGGAGAGGAATGGTGAGAAAATTGAGAAAATAATTCGTGTTCAGATATAAAAAAAAACCGAATGTACAAACTCATTGTCAAACCTCGATATGAAAACCACAGGTCGTCCAGGAACACGAAATAAGACCACAGGTCGTCCAGGAACACGAAATAAGACCACAGGTCGTCCAGGAACACGAAATAAGACCACAGGTCGTCCAGGGACACGAAATAAGACCACAGGTCGTCCAGGAACACGAAATAAGACTATAAGTCGTCCAGGAACAGGTCCTATAAGCACGAAATTAACCATAGACACGAAACTAACCCCGATTCGTGCCCATAGTCACGAAACTAACCACAATTCGTCCCCATAGTCACGAAACTAACTGCATACCGTCCCCAAAGGCACGAAACTACCCAAAATTCATCCCTATAGACAAAACTAACCACAGTTCATCCCCATAGGCACGAATCTGCCCATAATTCGTGCCTATAGACAAGAAGCTAACCACAATTCGTGCGCTTAGTCACGAAACAACCATTCGTGGCAGTAACTAACGAGAGCGTCGACAAGCACAGTACCGAGATAATTTTGTCGGTCAGAATGTGTTTAGTTATTCAGTCTGACTTTTTGTCCGCGCCAAAACTCCGTCTATATATTATTTTTATGACGATGTGGTGGTCTAAATTAATCATTCGCTGGCGAAGTTTGTTCGTTGAATAATCAATTAGGGGAAAAAATAATAGTTTTGAAATGTGAGGAATTTTGACGCTGGTAAAGCATGCTTTCGATATAATTATATTCCATGTTTTTTATGCAATTATCATTTCGTGTTTGTTTGTGTTTGACTCTCTCTCTTCCACACACACACACACACACACACACACACACACACACACACAGGGTCATGGTGCGTGATGAGGTATCACAGTGGGCACCTGTGACGAGCGGCGTACCGCAGGGGTCAGTCCTAGGACCAGTGTTATTCTTGGTATATGTAAATGACATGACAGATGGGATAGACTCAGAAGTGTCTCTGTTCGCAGATGTGAAATTAATGAGGAGAATCACATCGGAAGAGGACCAAGCAGGACTTCAAACAGACCTGGACAAGCTTGACATCTGATCTAGCAAATGGCTTCTCGAATTCAATCCCACCAAATGCAAAGTCATGAAGATCGGAGAAGGGCAAAGAAGACCGCTGACAGAGTACAGGCTAGGCGGACAAAGGGTACAAACCTCGGAAAAGGAGAAAGACCTTGGGGTGAGTATAACGCCAAGCACGTCTCCGGAGGCACACATCAACCAGATAACTGCGGCAGCATATGGGCGACTGGCAAACCTAAGACTAGCGTTCCGTTACCTTAACAAGGACTCGTTCAAGACACTGTATACCGTGTACGTCAGGCCCATACTAGAATATGCAGAACCAGTCTGGAACCCACACCTGGTCAAGCACATAAAGAAACTAGAGAAAGTGCAAAGGTTTGCGACAAGGTTAGTTCCACAACTCAGGGGTCTGTCCTATGAAGAAAGGCTGAGGGAAATATGACTAACAACACTGGAGGAAAGAAGGGTCAGAGGAGACATGATTACGACATACAAAATACTGCAGGGAATCGACAAGGTAGACAGTGACAGGACGTTCCAGAGAGGGAACACAGAAACAAGGGAACACAACTGGAAGCTGAAGACTCAGATGAGTCAAAGGGATGTTAGGAAGCATTTATTCAGCCACAGAGTAGTCAGGAAGTGGAATAGTCTAGAGAAAGACATAATGGAGGCAGGAACCATACACAGTTTTAAGACGAGGTATGATAAAGCTCATGGAGCAGGGAGAGCAGATACCCAGTAGCGCGCAGCGCAGAGGCGGGGCCAGGAGCTGAGTCTCGACCCCTGCAACCACAATTAGGCGAGTACAATTAGGTGAGTACACAGGCCCAACGACAATATGAAAATGACATAGCAGTGAAAGCCAAATCCGACCCAAAGCTGTTGTACAGCCACATCAAGAGGAACACAACAGTCAAGGACCAGGTGATCAGGCTAAGGAAGGAAGGAGGAGAGATCTCAAGAAACGACCGTGAAGTATGTGAGGAACTCAACATGAGATTCAAAGTGTTCACAGAGGAGACAGAAGGGACTCCAGAAAGACGGAGAGGTGGGGTACACCACCAAGTGTTGGACACGATACATGCAACCGCGGAAGAAGTGAAGAGGCTGCTAAGTGAGCTAGATACCTCAAAGGCGATGGGGTTTGACAACATCTCTCCATGGGTCCTGAGAGAGGGAGTAGAGGCGCTATGTGTACCCCTAACAACAATATTCAACACATCCATCGAAACTGGGAGATTGCCTGAGGTATGGAAGACAGCAAATGTAGTCCCAATTTTTAAAAAAGGAGACAGACATGAAGCACTAAACTACAGACCAGTGTCCCTGACATGTATAGTATGCAAGGTCATGGAGAAGATTATCAGGAGAAGAGTGGTTGAGCACCTAGTGGAGTTCCACAGGGGTCAGTCCTAGGACCGGTGCTGTTTCTGGCATTTGTGAACGACATGACGGAAGGAATAGACTCCGAAGTGTCCCTGTTTGCAGATGATGTGAAGTTGATGAGAAGAATTCAATCGGAAGAGGACCAGGCAGAACTACAAAGGGACCTGGACAGGCTGCAGGCCTGGTCCAGAAATTGGCTCCTGGAGTTCAACCCCACCAAGTGCAAAGTCATGAAGATTGGAGAAGGGCAAAGAAGACCGCAGACGGAGTACAGTCTAGGGGGAACAGAGCCTACAAACCTCACTCAAGGAAAAAGATCTTGGGGTGAGTATAACACCAGGAACATCTCCTGAGGCGCACATCAACCAAATAACTGCTGCAGCATACGGGCGCCTAGCAAACCTAAGAACAGCATTCCGACATCTTAATAAGGAATCGTTCAGGAGCCTGTACACTGTGTACGTTAGGCCCATATTGGAGTATGCACCACCAGTTTGGAACCCACACCTAGCCAAGCATGTAAAAAAACTAGAGAAAGTGCAAAGGTTTGCAACAAGACTAGTCCCGGAGCTAAGGGGTATGTCCTACGAGGAGAGGTTAAGGGAAATCGACCTGACGACACTGGAGGACATGAGAAATAGGGGGACATGATAACGACATATACAATACTGAGAGGAATTGACAAGGTTGACAGAGACAGAATGTTCCAGAGATGGGACACAGCAACAAGGGGACACATTTGGAAGTTGAAGACTCGGATGAATCACAGGGATGTTAGGAAGTATTTCTTCAGTCACAGAGTGGTCGGGAAGTGGAATAGTTTGGGAAGTGATGTAGTGGAGGCAGGATCATTCATAGCTTTAAGAAGAGGTATGATAAAGTTCATGGCGCAGGGAGTGTGACCCAGAGCTATGAATCGACCCCTGCAACTACAACTAGGTGAGTACACACACACACACACACACACACACGCAGTTTTAAGAAATATGATAAAGCTCATGGAGCAGGGAGAGAGTGGACCTAGTAGCGACCAGGGAAGAGGCGGGACCAAGAGCTACGAATCGATCCCTGCAACCACAAATACGTAAGTAAGTTGGAGAGTATAGTAGTGGAGACAAGATCCATATATTGCTTTAAGATAAGGTACGATAAGGCACTTGGAGCAGGGAGAGAGTGGACCTAGTAGCGACTAGAGAAGAGGCGGGGCCAAGAGCTACGAATCGACCCCTGCAACCACAAATAGGTGAGTACAAACACGTACGTTCGGAAAGATTGTAGAGGCTCGGGGAACAAAGGCTGGAAACCTCCCTGAAAAAGGACCTCGGGGTGAGCATAGTTCCGAGCATCTCACCTGAGACACACTGCAACCTAATAATTGCTGCAACAAACGCAAGACTGGTAAATTTAATGGTAGCAAATCTGGGAACGGGTGGGGTTTGAACCCATGGTAAGTGAGTCTTAAAAACTCAGAGGCCAGTGCGTTAACCACTCGACCAGCTGGCTCTATAACATTCATTCAATTAGATTTTGAAGGGACTTGAGCTAGAGTACGACACAGCCACGCTGGTGTGGGATTCGTCTGTAAAATACTGCATTTGTGGTCAAAGTGGTGGCCCTTGTTAACCTCCCTAGTTGGATGAATCATGTTAGTGCCAACTGGCCCAGTGGTTAACGCACTGACCTGCGAGTTTTAGGACTCACTGGCCACGGGTTCAAACCCCACCCGTTCCTTGATTTGTTTGCAATCATGTTATTACGAGCTAAGGGCAGCTTTCTGAGACATCGACAAGGAGACATTCACGACCTTATACACGAGTATAAGGTCGTGGAGTATGCAGCGCCAGTATGGAACCCACATCTGATGAAGCATGTAAAGAAGCTAGAAAAAGTGCAAAGGTTTGCAACGATTAAAGGCTAGAGGAGCTAAACCTGCCAACATTAGATGACAGAAGGACCAGAGGTGACATAATTACGACGTACAAAATTCTCAGAGGAATTGACATGATGGGCAGGGAGTGGTTGAGAGGCAAGTCTCAGGTACACGAGGTCACAGAGGGAGGTTTAAAACACATGAGTCACAGGGATGTTAGGAAGTACTTCTTTACCTTAGAGTGGTCAGGAAGTGAAATGACCCAGACAGCGAAGTGGCAGAGGCAAAGTACATACATAGCTTTAGGAATAGGTATAACAGGACTCACTTAGCCTGGAGTGAAACGAGTTGTAGCCAGCAGTGAGGCGGGGCCAGGAGTTATGATTCGACTCCTGTAACAACAATTAGGCGATTACACACACACACACACACACACACACACCTTCACCTTACAGATCCCAGGACGGGTACAGTGGTAATTAATCACTGCCTCGTGCCACCTAGGGAAAAAATAAATAATCAATGGATTCTTCCCTCATTTAGCTAACAGGAAAGTTCTGCATTAATATTGAGAGAGAAATATTAGAATTTTGGGGCAACGGAAACTGAAAAATGCATCATTTTTTGGGGGGAGGAAGGATGGAAATCTACTCAAATGGTGGGCGTTTGAGTGTAGCTCCTGAGCCCCGTGTGTGTGTGTGTGTGTACTGACCTATTTGTGGTTGCAGCTCCTGGCCCCGCCTCTTTGCTGGTCGCTACTAGGTCCACTCTCTCCTTGCTCAATGAGATTTATCATACCTCTTCTTAAAGCTATGCATGGATCCTGCCTCCACTACATCACTCTCCAGAGTATGTGTGAGCGAGCGAGCGCTGACAGTAGTGATAATCTAGCTCCTGGGCTGTACTATGCTCTACTGTGTATAGTCTGTCATACGTTTTTCACATGGTTTTAATTTTTTGTTTACATTTATCAGTTATTTACGTTGTGTTTGATCTGAATGTTAAGAAAAATGACATTAAAGAAGGAGAGGAAGCAACGGAAGGAGAAGTATAGTAGTGAGGAAGAGATGGAGAAGCAAGGAGTGAAAGGAAATGGGAGAGAGGAGGAAGAAATGGGGAGAGAACGAGGTGCAAGGGAGAAAGGGATAGGAGTGAGGGGGAGGGGAGGAGTCAGGGGAATGAATGGATGAGAGGGAGGGAGGAAAAGCATAGAAGGGATGTGAGTGAGGAGAGGAAGGAGGGAGGAATGCATGGGGTAGGGAAGAAAGGGATGGGAGAGGGACGAGGGGTAGAATTTAAAGAGGGAGAGGAAAGGAGGGAAGATGGTAGGGGTGAGGGAAGGGAAGAGGGTAGGGGGGTGGGGAGGGAAGAAGGTAGGAGTGGGGAGGAGAAGACGGCATTGGGGTGGGGGGATGTCGTTCAATGCAGCCATTAGCTTAATTAAAATAAAGCATAGTGAGTGTACACATGGTGGGTGTACACAGTGTACACATGGTGGGTGTACACAGTGTACACATGGTGGGTGTACACAGTGTACACATGGTGGGTAATGTACACAGTGTACACATGGTGGGTAATGTACACAGTGTACACATGGTGGGTAATGTACACAGTGCACACATGGTGGGTAATGTACACAGTGCACACATGGTGGGTAATGTACACAGTGTACACATGGTGGGTAATGTACACAGTGTACACATGGCGGGTAATGTACACAGTGCACACATGGTGGGTAATGTACACAGTGCACACATGGTGGGTAATGTACACAGTGCACACATGGTGGGTAATGTACACAGTGTACACATGGTGGGTGTACACATGGTGGGTGTACACATGGTGGGTGTACAGTGTACACATGGTGGGTGTACACAGTGTACACATGGTGGGTGTACACAGTGTACACATGGTGGGTGTACACAGTGTACACATGGTGGTGTACACAGTGTACACATGGGTGTACACAGTGTACACATGGTGGAGTGTACACAGTGTACACATGGTGGGTGTACACAGTGTACACATGGTGGGTGTACACAGTGTACACATGGTGGGTGTACACAGTGTACACATGGTGGGTGTACACAGTGTACACATGGTGGGTGTACACAGTGTACACATGGTGGGTGTACACAGTGTACGTGCTTGACTCAGCATTATCTGTGTTTTGCAACACTGACACTCAAACTCAACATCCCAGAGAGAGACTTTGCAAATGCGTTCCCTGGGATCGTATTTGCTTGGACTACCTCCTCTGTTCTGCAACACTGCAAGCTCCTGATGATGTGTTGATTGTAACACGAAAGGCCTAGAGCTATCATTCAACTCCCCCCGTGGTTGTTTTGCATATATATATATATATATATATATATATATATATATATATATATATATATTTCAACACGTCGGCCGTTTCCCACTGAGGCAGGGTGGCTCAAAAGGAAAAACGAAAGTTTCTCCTTTTACATTTAGTAATATATACAGGAGAAGGGGTTACTAGCCCCTTGCTCCCGGCATTTTAGTCGCCTCTTACGACACGCATGGCTTACGGAGGAAGAATTCTCTTCCACTTCCCCATGGAGAATATATATATATATATATATACCTGGAGTTTACCTGGAGAGAGTTCCAGGGGTCAACGCCCCTGCGGCCCGGTCTGTGACCAGGCCTCATGTTGGATCAGAGCCTGATCAACCAGCCTGTTACTGCTGGCCGCACGCAGTCCAACGTACGAACCACACCCTGGCTGGTCAGGCACCGACTTTAGGTGCCTGTCCAGTGCCTGCTTGAAGACAGCCAGGGGTCTATTGGTAATCCCTCTTATGTATGCTGGGAGGCAGTATCGTATCGTATGTACCATCTAGGTATTTTAGATCATGAAATATGAAAAAAAAATCTGGGATCAAATTTTCCCATAGTTTTATTCATTTTGCAACTTCATTTTCCTGCTTTTTTTTAAATTCCAGACTCTTGTATCTAAGGTCTTTTGTAAATGTTAGGTTACTATTATGTAATGAAAAGCTTGGGAATTAATGTAGCATATAAACACAATAACATTCAATAGTTTTTTTACACAAGGCTAATCCCAATCACAACGTTGATAAATATGTGTTTTATAATTTATAAACTATGTATGGAAAGAAGAAACATGTGTGTGGAGGCCAGAGTACTGTTAAAACAGCAGACAGTGATGTGTTGTCCTCTGTGTAACAACAGACAGTGATGTGTTGTCCTCTGTGTAACAACAGACAGTGATGTGTTGTCCTCTGTGTAACAACATACAGTGATGTGTTGTCCTCTGTGTAACAACAGACAGTGATGTGTTGTCCTCTGTGTAACAACAGACAGTGATGTGCTGTTCTCTGTGTAACAACATACAGTGATGTGCTGTTCTCTGTGTAACAACAGACAGTGATGTGTTGTTCTCTGTGTAACAACAGACAGTGATGTGTTGTCCTCTGTGTAACAACAGACAGTGATGTGTTGTCCTCTGTGTAACAACAGACAGTGATGTGTTGTCCTCTGTGTAACAACAGACAGTGATGTGTTGTTCTCTGTGTAACAACAGACAGTGATGTGTTGTTCTCTGTGTAACAACAGACAGTGATGTGTTGTTCTCTGTGTAACAACAGACAGTGATGTGTTGTCCTCTGTGTAACAACAGACAGTGATGTGTTGTCCTCTGTGTAACAACAGACAGTGATGTGTTGTCCTCTGTGTAACAACAGACAGTGATGTGTTGTCCTCTGTGTAACAACAGACAGTGATGTGTTGTCCTCTGTGTAACAACAGACAGTGATGTGTTGTCCTCTGTGTAACAACAGACAGTGATGTGTTGTCCTCTGTGTAACAACAGACAGTGATGTGTTGTCCTCTGTGTAACAACAGACAGTGATGTGTTGTCCTCTGTGTAACAACAGACAGTGATGTGTTGTCCTCTGTGTAACAACAGACAGTGATGTGTTGTCCTCTGTGTAACAACAGACAGTGATGTGTTGTCCTCTGTGTAACAACAGACAGTGATGTGTTGTCCTCTGTGTAACAACAGACAGTGATGTGTTGTCCTCTGTGTAACACAGTGATGTGTTGTCCTCTGTGTAACACAGTGATGTGTTGTCCTCTGTGTAACACAGTGATGTGTTGTCCTCTGTGTAACACAGTGATGTGTTGTCCTCTGTGTAACACAGTGATGTGTTGTCCTCTGTGTAATAATATGGATTTTTGACAGTTGCGAAGTTTCGTTTAAATGCGACAGTTTTAAAATGTTTCGAACCTTAGAATTACACATTTTGCTGGGCAGAATAAATATTTGAAAATCACCATAAACTATATTGCAATACATGAATAACCCGCACATGGGAGAGAGAAAAGACTATGACGACGTTTCGGTCCGACTTGCATCATTCCAGTGTGACTTGTGAATGGTCCAAGTCGGACCGAAACGTCAGCATCTCTCTCTTAAGTTCCAGTCAAGGTATTGTCTATTTTTGTTCTTTATACTGCAATGTTTCGTGACTGATTTCACTCTGACTTGTTATGGGGTTATCACAGGTTATTTACACTCATATCTGTACTTGTGTGTACCTGTGCCTATATAAACTTACTTACCAACTCGTTACGACAGTAACCAGATCAAAATAATTGTAAATAGTTCATTACCACTGTAATTTGCTTACCATAACATTGGGACACAGTTCCTGGACCCATTGTGTGCTTGGGTAAGGTTGCCACTGCCGCCCACAGGATGGGCTGTGTACTTTAGGTCTTAAAATAAGATATTTTGCATCAGTTCTAATCTTTTAACTTGTCTAGGAAATATTTTTATTTCGACTTTAGTCCCGTCCATTTCTGTGGCAACGTACAACAAGTGTATAGCAGAGTAGATGTATAGCTACGCTGTTATTTATTAGAGTCATGTTAGTGACGTATTACAGAGCTGCAACTCAGTAGAGTCAGGTCAGTAACACACAACACAGCAGTAACACAGTAGTCAGGTCAGTAACATATAAACATCTGGCTTCAAAATTTTAAATACCCCCATTATAATAATATCTTTATTTGTACAAGTACATGTGGATAGTGCAGGGATAGAGGATAGCAAGAGATTGAGGTAGAAGGGACTGAGGGGAGTGCTAGAGGTATAATCTTCAGTTTGTGTAGTAAGTCAGTTGCTGTCAAAAAGTCAATGAGAGAGTCAGGCCTAGTTGACATCAATGACATACTACTATATAGAAAGCATATTGTTACGCAGAACATTTCGGGCAAATTAGGTCAGTTTTGTCACAGGATGCGACCCACACCAGTCGACTAACACCCAGGTTCCCATTTTACTGATAGGTGAACATGGACAACCGGTGTAAAGAAACACGTATAATGTTTCAACCCTCGCCGGGAATCGAACCTGGACAATCAGCGTGTGAAGCGAGAGATTTTGTATATACTCTGTTATTTATCAGCTTTTGTTTACTATATACGAAATTTCGATTACGAAAAATTTATTCGCCATTTCTTTTTTTTTTTTTAACAATTTCAATAAGCTTAATGTAAAAAAATGAAAAGATTTAGGTAAAAAAAAAATCTATTTAGAATTTGTAAACTGTTCATTATTTGTATTAAATAATTGTGAGTAATTTGCATAGATTTATCTTTTTATTTTCCTTTTAAAAAAATTCGTAACGTAAAAACTAGAGTGAACTATGAAGCTCACTGTAGCTAGATGACTAGCAGCAGTTAACTAGATGACTAGCAGCGGTTACCTAGATGACTAGCAGCAGTTAACTAGATGACTAGCAGCAGTTAGCTAGATGACTAGCAGCAGTTAACTAGATGACTAGCAGCAGTTAACTAGATGACTAGCAGCAGTTAGCTAGATGACTAGCAGCAGTTAACTAGATGACTAGCAGCAGTTAACTAGATGACTAGCAGCGGTTAACTAGATGACTAGCAGCAGTTAACTAGATGACTAGCAGCAGTTAACTAGATGACTAGCAGCAGTTACCTAGATGACTAGCAGCAGTTAACTAGATGACTAGCAGCAGTTAACTAGATGACTAGCAGCAGTTAACTAGATGGCTAGCAGCAGTTAACTAGATGGCTAGCAGCAGTTAACTAGATGACTAGCAGCAGTTAACTAGATGACTATCAGCAGTTAACTAGATAACTAGCAGCAGTTAACTAGATGACTAGCAGCAGTTAACTAGATGACTAGCAGCAGTTAACTAGATGACTAGCAGCAGTTAACTAGATGACTAGCAACAGTTAACTAGATGACTAGTAGCAGTTAACTAGATGACTAGCAGCAGTTAACTAGATAACTAGCAGCAGTTAACTAGATGACTAGCAGCAGTTAACTAGATGACTAGCAGCAGTTAACTAGAAGACTAGCAGCAGTTAACTAGATGACTAGCAGCAGTTAACTAGCAGCAGTTAACTAGATGACTAGCAGCAGTTAACTAGATGACTAGCAGCAGTTAACTAGATAACTAGCAGCAGTTAACTAATGACTAGCAGCAGTTAACTAGATGACTAGCAGCAGTTAACTAGATGACTAGCAGCAGTTAACTAGATGACTAGCAGCAGTTAACTAGATAACTAGCAGCGGTTAACTAGATGACTAGCAGCAGTTAACTAGATAACTAGCAGCAGTTAACTATATGACTAGCAGCAGTTAACTAGATGACTAGCAGCTGTTAACTAGATGACTAGCAGCTGTTAACTAGATGACTAGCAGCAGTTAACTAGATGACTAGCAGCAGTTAACTAGATACTAGCAGCAGTTAACTAGATGACTAGCAGCAGTTAACTAGATGACTAGCAGCAGTTAACTACATAACTAGCAGCAGTTAACTAGATGACTAGCAGCAGTTAACTACATAACTAGCAGCAGTTAACTAGATGACTAGCAGCAGTTAACTAGATGACTAGCAGCAGTTAACTAGATGACTAGCAGCAGTTAACTACATAACTAGCAGCAGTTAACTAGATGACTAGCAGCAGTTAACTAGATAACTAGCACCAGTTAACTAGATATTTAGCACGTGCTAGATAACTAGCAGCAGTTAACTAGATGACTAGCAGCAG
Source organism: Cherax destructor (assembly GCA_009830355.1). Lineage (NCBI taxonomy): Eukaryota > Metazoa > Arthropoda > Malacostraca > Decapoda > Parastacidae > Cherax > Cherax destructor. Next base: position 21,526 of record WNWK01004021.1, read on the forward strand.
TTAACTAGATAACTAGCACAGTTAACTAGATAACTAGCAGCAGTTAACTAGATACTAGCACCAGTTACAATCTATATTAACTCACTGCTAGCACTCAGTATTACTGATAAACTCACAGTACTACATAACAAGCAGTACAATTTCCTATATATCACCAGTCACACCTGTTACTAAATAAGAGACAGTTGCTGTGTAAGATAACTGAACTCATCAGCAGAAGTAGATGGGTACATATTGGCTGAGTGATGAACTGATAAAGAGAGGTGTGAAAGATAAGCATGCAGTTAACTGTGTACATGTGCAGTAATGACAGAGTGTGTAACTGTGTACATGTACACTGACAGTGTGTAACTGTGTACATGTACACTGACAGTGTGTAACTGTGTACATGTACACTGACAGGTGTGTAACTGTGTACATGTACACTGACAGGTGTGTAACTGTGTACATGTACACTGACAGGTGTAACTGTGTACATGTACACTGACAGGTGTGAACTGTGTACATGTACACTGACAGGTGTGTAACTGTGTACATGTACACTGACAGGTTGTAACTGTGTACATGTACACTAGATTTAAACTGACAGTTGTAACTGTGTACATGTACACTGACAGGTGTAACTGTGTCATGTACACTGACAGGTGTGTAACTGTGTACATGTACACTGACAGGTGTGTAACTGTGTACATGTACACATGACAGTGTGTAACTGTGACATGTACACTGACAGGTGTAACTGTGTACATGTACACTGACAGGTGTAACTGTGTACATGTACACTGACAGGTGGTAACTGTGTACATGTACACTGACAGTGTGTAACTGTGACATGTACACTGACAGGTGTAACTGTGTACATGTACACTGACAGGTGTGTAACTGTGTACATGTACACTGACAGGTGTGTAACTGTGTACATGTACACTGACAGGTGTGTAACTGTGTACATGTACACTGACAGGTGTGTAACTGTGTACATGTACACTGACAGGTGTGTAACTGTGTACATGTACACTGACAGGTGTAACTGTGTACATGTACACTGACAGGTGTGTAACTGTGTACATGTACACTGACAGGTGTGTAACTGTGTACATGTACACTGACAGGTGTGTAACTGTGTACATGTACACTGACAGGTGTGTAACTGTGTACATGTACACTGACAGGTGTGTAACTGTGTACATGTACACTGACAGGTGTGTAACTGTGTACATGTACACTGACAGGTGTGTAACTGTGTACATGTACACTGACAGGTGTGTAACTGTGTACATGTACACTGACAGGTGTGTAACTGTGTACATGTACACTGACAGGTGTGTAACTGTGTACATGTACACTAAAAGTTCACTTTTCATTCATATTTCAGAGATGAAAAATGTTCTTGACTGGTCGTGTACAGGTACAGCACAGCCTTACTCACCCTCGCTTGGTCGATAGGCTTTAAACCCAACAATCATCTTGTGTTCTTCAAAATTTGTTTTATAAAGGAACTGGAAGTATATTCTGTAATTTATAATTGTTGTGTGTATAATATTTCAGCGAGATTAGTTCAGATATATATATTTTGTTCGATAGATTTATATAGTGATTGGATAGCCCAAGTTATACAGCTATACAAGTTACACTATACAAGTTACACTATACAAGTTACACTATACAAGTTACACTATACAAGTTACACTATACATATCACTGGGAAAGTGTCATATGATTTACTCAAAAATGACGGACTACTTGTTCAGTACTAATACGTGAGTCGACTCGTCTCACGAAATCGTAATGACACGATTGCATACAAACCAGGGTAAGGGTGGGGATCGAACTCACGGCTTGCGAGTAGTAAAACTCGTACCATGGTTTAAACCCAAGTACTATAATAATGGTCATAAGGTGTACATTCCATCAACACTGACAGATTCACTAGCATTACCGCTATTTACATCCTGACTCGCAGTCGATAGTGACTTCAAGTACAACAGAAGCACTTAGTAACAGGAAGCGAGGTGCTTCCACTTCGAGTGACGACAGACCATTCCACCAGGACCGTACACATTTCTGGCGTAGATTGAGCAGCAATGCAGAGAGACTGACAGTAGTTTCTGAGATATAAATTCTATTCCTGCGTCTACACTTCCTTCACACATGTTATTCCTTGATATCTACAACCTTCCACACTTTCTACGATCCTTTTCCTATGGTGACTTCCTTCACACACGTTATTCCTTGATATCTACAACCTTCCACACTTTCTACGATCCTTTTCCTATGGTGACTTCCTTCACACACGTTATTCCTTGATATCTACAACCTTCCACACTTTCTACGATCCTTTTCCTATGGTGACTTCCTTCACACACGTTATTCCTTGATATCTACAACCTTCCACACTTTCTACGATCCTTTTCCTATGGTGACTTCCTTCACACACGTTATTCCTTGATATCTACAACCTTCCACACTTTCTACGATCCTTTTCCTATGGTGACTTCCTTCACACACGTTATTCCTTGATATCTACAACCTTCCACACTTTCTACGATCCTTTTCCTATGGTGACTTCCTTCACACACGTTATTCCTTGATATCTACAACCTTCCACACTTTCTACGATCCTTTTCCTATGGTGTTAGCATCAATCACTTGGCATAACTGGACAGGGTGAACAGAATGTTCTTCCCCAGTGACAGCAACCACCAACTGGAACCTATAATAACATTATTTCTACAGGTACATGATGGAGACCTTGTTGACAACATGACACATAGAAAACCCCTGGTTATGTAGAGCATTTCGGGAAACTTAGGTAAAATTTGTCCCCCAGGATGCGACCCACAAGTCGTTTAACACCCAGGTACCTACTTACTGCTAGGTGAACAGGGGTAACATGTGTGAGGATATATGCCCAACGTTTCACCCGTGCGGGGGGAAGGGGGGCATCGAAATTGTAGTGGCATTTCTAGAACGACCTTTAAGATGTAATAATGTTGGTAAAATGTTAGATAATGTTAGATAAAAGGACATAAATGCAGCTAATGCGATATTTTATAGTGGCAACGTTTCGCTCTCTAGGAGCTTTGTTAAACCGTTACAAACAACGATTATATGTTTTGGACCTCAATACCCATATATACCCTCTACGTTCCTGTGTAACGGCGTGACAAAGCTCCTGGAGAGCGAAACGTTGCCACAATAAAATGTCGCATTAGCTACACTTGCGTCCTTTTATCTAACATATTATCGGTAATTTCACCAACATTATTACATCTTAAACGTCGTTCTAGAAATGCCACAACAATTTCTTCTCTTTGATATCACGTGACTCTCCTAGAAGGAACCACAATAATTAACTTAAAAATACTGAAGATTAAGACACGTGTGCAACAGTTGGGTATCTTTATTGATGAAACGTCTCGCCCACACAGTAGGCTTCTTCAGTCGAGTACAGAGGAGGCTGTAGAGATACAGAGACGATGTCATTAGTCCATCACCCTTGAATACGTAATTTTGAGGTGGTCAGTCCCGGTATCTGTCAGCGTATATACTTTAAGAATTTAATATCTATTTTAGTGACGGAAGCGTTCTTGATTACAGAGCCCAGACTGCTTACAATTAACACATGCTGAAGCATATTTCTATTTCACGCTTATTGTAACTCGTTAAAGGGAATACATTAATTTAAATAACAAATCATAATACCTGAATTAAAACATGCTCTAATTCTAGTTTAATAATAATTTCATTACGACTATATAGCGACCAATATCCATTAACCAGAGTAAACTTTCAACACTGGAATGGTCATGTATCACAGGGACTGCAATATTAATATGTGATTCATGTTTAAAAAAGAGTCAGAACTCGTTACAATGTGTGTGTGGTTATTTGTGCGTGCGCGTGCGCAGGAGCAATCACGAGGGGGTAAATGAAAAGTAAGTTCTTTGGTTAATGGGGTTTAAAGCCTGTCGACTACACGAGGGACGTTAAGGGTGCATGTCACCTGTTCACCACCAGTGAAGCATCCTAATAAAGAAGATTATAGTGAACTCTCAGCGTATATACACAGATATACACAGCTTTGGTTTATATATTGCATATCTTATAGTACTCGCCAGGACATATATGATATAGTTTGTTGTTATTTGTGACAGCTTAAACACCTGTGGGGAGCCACCTCCAGCATTCACATATCTTGAAGATGAAGGTGGGAATCTTATAGAGAGCTTTTGTGCCCCTCTCGCCTCTGAAACTAATCTGAGTGCAAACCTTTGCACCTTTTCAAGCTTTTGAACAAGCTTGATCAGGTAGAAGCTTCAAGCTGGTGCTGTACAGTCCAAGAGAGACCTGACGTATGTGTGCAAAATCCTAAATGATTCTTTGTTGGGATTTCTGAACACTATTCTGAGGTTAGAAATTACATGAGTAGGTGTGGGTGGGTATGACTTAAGACGTGCCTAGCATGGGCCAGTAGGCCTACTATAGTGCTCCTGCTTTCTTAAGTTCTTGTTATCCTTGCATAGGCTAGCAAGATAAGTTCAGCGTCACATTTACTCCGGTCGCCTTTCTTTCCTTAATATTCGGAGTCAATTTCAGCAGTAAATTATATAAAGCTTACCACCTGTACAAACCTTCCTGTGGTGACCTGCACAGCTTCACATCATCTGCAATCACACAAACAATTCGATCCCATGTATCAAGTCATTAACATGTATCAGGATGGAAGAAATCACAATAAAACGCTGGATTGTACCAGGATATGTCTCACCGCTGGTGCTGATCCTACTACCAGAGTCCATTCTGACACATTTTCTTTCGTGTGCCGCTGTTTGTCTTCTGTTTCTCAGGTACTCCTTGATCTACTGGATAACTTTCCCATTCAGCCTCTGCAACACTTTCTGAGAAAAACATTCGCGTGGTTCCTGTCACTCGGGGAAGGTGCAGTCCACCTTACCTCGTCTAGGAAACTCTCTTACACAACCTAAGAAGCCTTGTCAAAAAGAAGTGTTGTGATGACGATGAAAGTGATGTAGTGAGTGTTGTGATGACGATAGTGTGATGTAGTGAGTGTTGTGATGACGATAGTGTGATGTAGTGAGTGTTGTGATGACGATAGTGTGATGTAGTGAGTGTTGTGATGACGATAGTGTGATGTAGTGAGTGTTGTGATGACGATAGTGTGATGTAGTGACGATGAGAGTGATGTAGTGAGTGTTGTGATGACGATGAGAATGATGTAGTGAGTGTTGTGGTGACGATGTGACAGTATTTCGACTTCTAATTGAGATCTGCTGAAGAGGATCTCCGACATCAAAATACACACATCTACCCTCACCTGTGTTTCACTACTCTCCATTATAAATATATATATATATATATATATATATATATATATATATATATATATATATATATATATAGGATGGGGTCCACCTCTGATAGAAAGGTGAGGCGCCCCAGAAGATGATGTTACCATCAGCTGCAGCCTCTTGCTCTTCATTAAGCTATCGATTATTTATTTAAAAAATCATTTACGGTGGAGGTGATTCTAACTTTGAGCCGTTAGTGTAATGGTTATGACTGGTCGATGGAAGAGCAGGGAGAGGAGGGAGGCTAGTGGAAAGGTGAAGGGAGGGAGGGTGATGGGAGGGAGGGTGAGGAGGTGAAGAAGAAAGAGAAGAGGTGTAATAGGAGAGGTTATTACTCTTGCATTACTTGGTGAACTGAAGATGTGGTTTGATTCAAGGGAACTCCTATCCCTTGAATCAAAAGCCCTTCACCAGCATCAAGGAATTTCCTTTTGAAGGGAGGAGGAGGAAGAAGTGGGGAAGGAGGAGAGGGGGAAAAGAGGTGGGGTAGAGGGAGAGGTTAGAAGAGGTGGGGAAGAGAGAGAGGTGAGAAAACATGGGAGAGAGGGAGAAGAGGTGGGGAAGAGAGAGAGGTGAGAAAACATGGGAGAGAGAAGAGGCGGGGAAGAGGGGGAGATGTGAATGCTGTAAGAAAATGAAATGTTTTAGTCTGGTGTTTAACCCCTTACAGTCGTATTTGTTTGATCTAATTCCTCTCTGGTTAAGACACTTTCTTTGTGCATCTTGTAAATTATTACATAATATATCGCTGTTTTCATTATGGTCTTCAAGTATGGGTCAGCTTTTTTTTTTTTTTTACACAGATCAATTTTACAGTTTAAGACTTGTTATCCTGCCTCAGCTCATTCAAAGCCCAGGACCAAGGTACACTACCACCCCCCAGGATGCCACCCACACCAGTCAGCTAACACCCGGATACCTATTTGTTGTTAGGTGAACAGGGACAGCAGGTGTAAGAAAACATGTCCAACGTTTCCACCCGTACCGGGGATCGAATCAAGGACACTCAATGTGTGAGGTGAGTTTGCTTCCAACTGAGCCACGATCAACACTAGGTGTTCCCCGAAGTCCAGTATAATCTACAGAACATTACTTACTTAATTCATGTTAAGTGCTAAACCCACATGGGTCATTCAGCGCAAGACATGGTGGAACAATCCACAATCTACTGAACAAACATCTGTGACCATAACATAACTAACAATAATACCTCTTGTTACAATCTCTTCCTTGGCCTCTTAAATATTGATCACGATTATCTCTTTAGCCGAAGGATTTATTTCCAGACAAGGAATTTCAGCCACTTGAGCTGAAATTTAAATCCCCCTCTTGATTACTTAATTTTTGTATCTTAAATCCTCAAACTTTCCTCTTGATCACTTTATTGGTTCTGGGGTCAGTAAGGCTCACCAACCACTTTATTTACCTCTATAAAATGCTGTCAGATTCAGCTTTTAAACCTTTTTTTAGCGCAAAAGTTCATTTTTTCCTGACTCTCAACGTCATTCCAAATGCTGGTTTTTTTTCCTATCAGTGTAAAATAAGTTGACATTTGCATGTGGATTCGGTAGCCACACCCTGACTCATCAACATGAACCATATTTCTGTCATTGCAATATAGTATGGGCCAGTAGGCCTTCTGCAGTGTTCCTCGAGTCTTATGTTCTCATATATGTTTCCTTTACGAGCAATTGATGTTGACTCTTCCCTCTGCTCCTCTGTTTTCATTAGTCTAGGAAATGAATGACTGAAATGTCATATTGGAGTAAGTGAATATTCCGGTATTTGGGTGTGTCCTCAGATGGATTTATGAAAGACGACTGAATCACAGAACAGAGGAGAAAAAATCTTCATTGGATGCAAAAACATGGAAAGTATCAAAGTATATTTGTGCTAACATTTCTGTATAGGAATCAGGCATGGTCTCTGGATATTTTGGGAGGGAGGAGACTGGGAGTGTAGGAATTTTCTCCAACAGGGGGCAGCGACCCCTCTCAAGGGGGCTAAGACCCCTCTCTCTACTTTCCACACTGGCAGTGCAGGTGTGGGTTAAATGGGTCATGACCTCTCCTTCTATCCATTATCAGAGATGAAGCAAGATCTTCTCTTGCAATAAAGCCATATCAGGCTGGCCATATATCTTAGCATGTGTTCATTACTCTGCAGAATTAGACTCTCACAAAATTGGGTACGGATCAAGAACAGATAACATGGACAGATGAAATCTGCATGTGGACAACAGCTCTTCCCCCTTGCAAAAGAATCTGCAACATAATATATACATGTTTATATCTGAGGAAACTTCTATTTACTCAGACCATTACAAATTCGAAATAATATGCCTCTAACCTGATAATATAGCTAGTGGCATTATACTTAATAACCCACACCTTGGAGTCAAGAAATTCACACTCTTTGATCCAGTAAAGTCATCAGAGGTGGCATCTACTCCCGTAGACATTGTCAGCAGAAACCAGACTGTAGACAGAGGTGCTGGCGGCTGCAATAGCCAGAGTGTGATTGCGAAATCAACCAACGATGTAACAGGTGACCGAGACCAAGTGTTGCTGGCGAGGCCACACTTCGTTGAAACGTAGCAATATTCGTAGCAGTATCCATGTGAATTTCGTGAAACTAGTCGCGCGTCGACTAACACTCAGGAAGAATGAAACTCTCCTGTCGTGAATAATTATGGACGGAACTATTCTCTGTGTCACTCATTCGTGTATGAACAATCATTAAGGAGAACTGAGGTAAAGATAGTGTTGAAATTCTAATCGTTATCTATGCTAAGCGAAGTATTGTTAATATTCTCCCTACCGTGAACATTAAACATGTACATATTACTGTTGACGAGTGAATCTGGTGAACAAGTGATGGTCAAGTCAAGTGACGTTAAACATGGACAGTGACGAAAGAAGTGAATACGTCCAACGTCATAAGTCTTATCAAAGCACATGTTTTACCTTGTTTGTTGCAGCGAGTAGATGTTGATGTGGGGGTTGTTAAGACTAACCAGTTCAACATCGTGACACGAGGGCGGCTGCGCAAACCCAGGTAAGACTCGCCCACGACTTTCCAGGTGACATACCTGAAATACTTGGATAATATAGGTTTTCAGGGCGAGTGTTAACCCTGGTCATAATCGCTCTGTTACAGCCCAGTGGGAACTAAGATAGCCGACATCGAAGGAACCCCCCCCCCCCCCCCCCCCTGCGGCTGCTGGGGTCTTGAGCTGTCAACTGAAAGATGAGCTACCCAGACCAGAGTCTGGGGTACTCATTTTTTTTGTATTTATCCTTATACTATAATCCCTCTCAAGGAGGCTGGAAGGAAGAAACTGGAGGAAGAGGTTGGGAGGAGGAGAAAGCTGGGAGAAGGAGACTGGGAGGAGGAGACTGGAGGTAGTGAAGCCGTGTTGTTTGAAAGCAACGTGTAGTGTGAATATTATGCGGAGAATAATGAGCGTAGATATTATACGAGAAAGCAGTGATATGAAACCAATAATTCAGAGAATAGAGGAATTGTTGAGATGATCCGGTCATTTATGAAGAAGGGAGAACAACAGGTTGTTAAAGAGAACGTGTATAAATCCAGAGACAATGGAGAGAGGAGAGTGGGTAGTCTCAGAAAGGGTTATAGAGAGGGCATGAAAGAGGTTTACAGTGGTAGGGCCATAAACCTCCAGAAGTCAGGTATACAGTACAATTTGTATTTCTGTATGCGGTACAAACATGCAGTTTATTTGTACGAAAATATTAGGCACAAAAGAAAGCCACTAGTGGCTTATTAGATCAGAACGTCTGATAAATATTTTATGGGATTCGACGTACTTTAGGAGTGAAAGCAAGGTAATATTTACGAAGAGAATTAGATTAGTTAGCCGGAATTCAGTTGAGGTAGTAAGCACAGTGGATGCATTCTGAAGAACAAGTAGAGAGAGAGAGGGAGAGAGAATAAACAAGCTCGCACATATGAGAGGAAACTTATGACGACGTTTCGGTCCATCCTGGAATATTGTCAAGTCACAACTGAGAACAGATGGCCAGAAACCAGGACGGGGAGAAAGGAGGAAAATGAGAAGGAATAGTAGTAGTAGCAAAAGGGGTAGTAGCAGTTGTAGTAGTAGCAGAAGGGGTAGTAGCAGTTGTAGTAGTAGCAGAAGGGGTAGTAGCAGTTGTAGTGGTAGCAACATTCTGCCTCTGTCCACCTTGTCAATTCCTCTCAGTATTTTATATGTCGTTATCATGTCCCTCCTATTTCTCCTGTCCTCCAGTGTCGTCAGGTCGATTTCCCTTAACCTCTCCTCGTAGGACATACCCCTTAGCTCCGGGACTAGTCTTGTTGCAAACCTTTGCCCTTTCTCTAGTTTCTTTACATGCTTGGCTAGGTGTGGGTTCCAAACTGGTGCTGCATACTCCAATATGGGCCTAACGTACACAGTGTACAGGGTCCTGAACGATTCCTTATTAAGATGTCGGAATGCTGTTCTTAGGTTTGCTAGGCGCCCATATGCTGCAGCAGTTATTTGGTTGATGTGCGCCTCAGGAGATGTGCCTGGTGTTATACTCACCCCAAGATCCTTTTCCTTGAGTGAGGTTTGTAGTCTCTGGCCCCCTAGACTGTACTCCGTCTGTGGTCTTCTTTGCCCTTCCCCAATCTTCATGACTTTGCACTTGGTGGGGTTGAACTCCAGGAGCCAGTTGTTGGACCAGGCTTGCAACCTGTCCAGATCCCTCTGTAGTTCTGCCTGGTCCTCTTCCGATTGAATTCTTCTCATCAACTTCACATCATCTGCAAACGGACACTTCGGAGTCTATTCCTTCCGTCATGTTCACAAATAACAGAAACAGCACCGGTCCCAGGACTGATCCCTGTGGCACCCCGCTCGTTACAGGCGCCCACTCTGACACCTCGCCACGTACCATGACTCGCTGTTGTCTTCCTGACAGGTATTCCCTTCAGAATACATTTCTCCGTGTGTGTGTGTGTGTGTGTGTGTACTCACCTAATTGTGGTTGCAGGGGTCGAGACTCAGCTCCTGGCCCCACAATGGTTGTGTGTGTATGTGTGTGTGCGTGTGTATCAGGGCGTGTACAGACGCTAAAAATCATGCATAATACCTTTTGTCCTCACCATTTCAGGCGGACAAAATAAATCAGTGATGTATTGTGAGCCATTGAGCGTTCAACGCAAAAATAAGATTACACGCTCACTGAACACAAGTGAACAACCCTCGCAATTAATAACTACAAGAGATTATTGAACATTTGGAGCAAAACAAAATATAATCACCTTTGCTCTCTATTATTTATGGCGTTTATCAGACATTTGTAATTCTTGCTGATTTGTGTGTGGATTTGTAGTTGATGACGTCATTATTATTAATTGCTATATTAATACTTATATTTTATGAATAATTATAATATTGTTATTATTACTCGTTAATAAAACAATTTATATTATTGATGTTATTATATTATTATTGATGTTATATTATTATTGATGTTGCTGCTATTAATAGTAGTAGTTATAATAGTAATAGCAGTAGTAGTTATAATAGTAATAGCAGTAGTTATAATAGTAATAGCAGTAGTTATAATAGTAATAGCAGTAGTAGTAGTTATAATAGTAATAGCAGTAGTAGTAGTTATAATAGTAATAGCAGTAGTAGTAGTTATAATAGTAATAGCAGTAGTAGTAGTTATAATAGTAATAGTAGTAGTAGTTATAATAGTAATAGCAGTAGTTATAATAGTAATAGTAGTAGTAGTAGTTATAATAGTAATAGTAGTAGTAGTAGTTATAATAGTAATAGCAGTAGTAGTAGTTATAATAGTAATAGCAGTAGTAGTAGTTATAATAGTAATAGCAGTAGTAGTAGTTATAATAGTAATAGCAGTAGTTATAATAGTAATAGCAGTAGTAGTAGTTATAATAGTAATAACAGTAGTTGTAGTAATAATAGTAATAGCAGTAGTTGTAGTAATAATAGTAATAGCAGTAGTAGTAGTTATAATAGTATTAGTAACAGTATTTAAAAGATCTTACCTCACTAAAAGTGATGATATGTCGGGTTCCAGTACTCTAGTCCCATCTTGACCATGGGAGAGTTAGCCTGACCATGGGAGGATTAGTCTGACCATGGGAGAGTTATCTTGCCCGTGGGAGGGTTATCTTGACGATGGTTGGGTTATCTTGACCATGGGAGGGGTAACTTGACCATGGGTAGGCGTGGGAGCTGGTTAAGCGCCAGAGGATCACTAATTGGGGTCAACCATTGTTAAAGATTGTCTCGTGGACCAATTCTTCCAGTGGCTTCATATTCTATTATAATATAAATATATAAATATTATATATATATATATATATATATATATATATATATATATATATATATATATATATATATATATATACAAGACAACCACTATGAAAAATAGAGGAATTCAAGCGCTTTCGTGACTACTCACATTATCAAGGAACTATCATTAGTTCCTTGATAATGTGAGTAGTCACGAAAGCGCTGAATTCCTCTATTTTTCATAGTGGTTGTCTTGCATATTTTGATATCACCTGATTACTGTGATCTTTTTGCATTTATATATATATATATATATATATATATATATATATATATATATATATATATACTCACCTAGTTGTGGTTGCAGGGGTCGATTCATAGCTCCTGGCCCCGCCTCTTCACTGGTCGCTACTAGGTCACTCTTCCTGCTCCATGAGCTTTATCATACCTCTTCTTAAAGCTATGTATGGATCCTGCCTCCACTACATCACTTCCTGACAACTCTGTGACGTTAGAAATACTTCCTAACATCACTTCCAATTGTGACCCCTTGTTGCTGTGTCCCATCTCTGGAATATTATGTCTATCCACCTTGTTGATTCCTCTCAGTATTTTATGTCATTATCATATTCCCCCTCTCTCTCCTGTTCTCCAGTGTCGTCAGATCGATTTCCCTTAACCTCTCCTTGTAGGACATGCCCCCTTAGCTCCAGGACTAGTCTTGTTGCAAACCTTTGCACTTTCTCTAATTTCCTTACGTGCTTGGCTAGGTGTGGGTTCCAAACTGGTGCTGCATACTCCTTGTACACAGTGTACAAGGTCTTGAATGATTCCTTATTAAGATGTCAGAATGCTATTCTTAGGTTTGCTAGGCGCCCGTATGCTGCAGCAGTTATTTGGTTGATGTGCGCCTCAGGAGATGTGCCTGGTGTTATACTCACAACAAGATCCTTTTCCTTGAGTGAGGGTCTTTGGCCCCCCCTAGACTGTACTCCGTCTGCGGTCTTCTTTGCCCTTCCCAAATCTTCATGACTTTGCACTTGGTAGGGATGAACTCCAGGAGCCAGTTTCTGGACCAGGCCTCCAGCCTGTCCAGATCCCTTTGTTGTTCTTCCTGGTCCTCGTCGGATTGAATTCTTCTCATCAACTTCACATTATCTGCAAACAGGGACACTTCCGAGTCTATTCCTTCCGTCATGTCGTTCACATATACCAGAAACAGCACCGTGTGTGTGTGTGTGTGTTTCACCTAATTGTGATTGCAATGGTAGTCTCACAGCTCCTGGCCAGCCTTTCTGCTGGCCGCTACTGGGTTTACACTTCTGGCTGGGTGAGCCCTGTCATACCTGTTCTTCATTCTATGTATGGATCCTTCCTCTGCCACTTCACTGTCTAGGTTGTCCCGCTTCCTGACCATTCTAAGGCTGAAGTATTTCCTAACGTCCCTGTGACTCATCTGTGTTTTTAACATCAAGCTGTGCCCTCGTGTACCTGAGACCCGCCTCTCACACTCTCACTTTCCACCCTGTCAATTTCTCTCAGTATTTTGTACGTTGCAATCATGTTACCTCTGGTCTTTCTGTTCCCTAATGTCGACAGGCTTACCTACTTTAGCCTCTCTTAATAGGTCTACAAATCACGTAGAGCTGGAAAAAATACAAAGGATTGCAACTACACTAGTCCCAGAGATGCAACTAGTCTAGTTGTAATCCTTTGCACTTTTTCCAGCTTTACATTCTTTGTAAAATAGGGGTTACATACTGGCGTTGCAGACTACGCACCTTTATGTCCATACTGTAATATGGAGACCAGAACTGAGCCATCTAAAAGAGGCCTTATGAAGGATATACGATTCTGAGGTATATCCTGAGGACTCCTATTAATTATACCTGTTGATATAAAGCCAAGAATTCTTTTAGCTGTACTGAACTTATCTAAACCAATACGACAGTGCATTACTGCTAATCAAAATTCCTAATATTTTTTCACTCAGTTTGAAATCTCCATTGTTTTGTTAATATGTACTATGTGCATTTTCTCTCCCAAAGATTAGGACCTTACATCTGTTGATATTAAGCGGGATCTGTCACTTCTCAGACCACATCATCTTAGCGTTCTAGAATCATCATAGAAATTTATTTCACGTTCTGTTTTAGTGTCGTCGGCAAGCTTGGTTATTGTAATAATGTTGGTAGAATTATCGACAATATGTTAGGTAAGAAGACTCAAGTGTAACTAATGTCAGGTTGTATTATGGCACCCCTATAAAATGTTGCATTAGTTGCACATGTTTCCTTTTACCTTTCAAGCTTGTTTATGTCTAATTATTCCTTCTTCAATGTTTGGTATGTATTCTGTGAACAACAAGGGTCCCAATACTGACTCTTGTGGAACACCACTTGCGATGGGTCCCCGCTATGATTTCTCTCCATTTATGTAAACTCTGTTACATATCGGTCAACCACGCCTCGATCCAGATCATTCTTCCTAATTCCGTCTGCCGATACACTGTGGGCAAAATTTATTAAATAGAAAAATGATGGTAAATTGCTCTGGAAAGGACATAGCTTGCCTACTAGCAGTAAGAGCATCACATGCTGGGGATTTCCTATTATCATAATTCCTCTTTGGGCACTCTGATAATCAGGACATTCCCATTGGTACAGCCGTGGCCTAGCAGAACTTATTCTCACTTCATACAGGTGTATTTGTGGCAGCGCATCGACAGGCCAATCTGGTCTTTATGGTCTCGCCTGCCGTAAGTCAGAGGAAAAAAATACAAGCCACGATAAGTTCAATGATATCCAGCCTCGCCAGAGCCCATCAACACTCACAAAGACAACAACAGTTATGAGTTGTACAGGAATGGTATACAGTACCGACAAGAGGAAGATTTAGACTATGTGCAACATCTGGGTATCTTTATTGTAGACGTTTCGCCATCCAGTGGCTTTATCAATACAGATTCAAGGACATAATGGAAAGACAGTAGAACTATATACAAAAGATGAGGTAGTCAATCACTCAGCCTTGAAGTTGGTGAAGAGCACCGTTCACCAACTTCAAGACCGAAACGTCGTCGTAAGTTCCTCTCTCCTATGTGCGGGTTATTTGTATAATGTCTTTGAATTTGTATTGATAAAGCCACTGGATGGCGAAACGTCTACAATAAAGATACCCAGATGTTGCACATGTGTAATTCTTCACCAGTTAATCAACTTGATGGCAACCAGAAGCTGCCAGATGGAGTCACCATGGTTTGAACAGATGGTTGTGAAATAGCGTGGAACTACACACGAGCGTTTAAAATGGTCGACACTTATTTCTGATCTTCTGAAGATCAAGGTGATGGTGGGGACAAATTCAGGGAGATCCGGAAGATTCTTTAATACTGAGACCGTGCAGCACGCTAGAAATTCGTCCCAGTAGGGTCAGAGACCTCTGCATCATGGGGATGTGCACTCTTGAGCTTCTGAAAGTTAGGTGACAAACTTGTAAAGGAAAGGAAGGACCAGGTTTCTTTTCCAAAGATTCGGTGGTGAGATTCAAGGAGGAAATGCCTGCTGCATTCCAGTCACGTGATCTACCTCGCGGGAGCTAGATAAATTGTTTGATATAAAGGCATCTTATGCTTGTTCAGGAAGCAGCACTCAAACATAAAACCATAGAACAAAATCAGGGCGCCCTCAGTATTGCAAAACACCCCCCAAGCACTCTTCAGTTTACACAGATGGTTATACGTGACTTGGAGACATCTCCAGTCGGCTTGTCGTGTCAGTATTATATATACACTGTGTAGTGTATTAGCATTCATCTTAGTTTATACAGCTGGTCCCTTTGTGTGTGACGTCACGATACCAGCTGACGTCAGAGCTTTCGCTCCATGTGGCGGCTACGTCATAGGCGTCCACTCTCTCACTTCTAGGCCGACCTACAGCTGGGCAGACGTGGCTGGGATCTCTCCTCACAGACTGATAAATACACCGTAACCATCCTTACAAGGAGTGTCTGACAACCTACTTATCTCTCTCAAGACCCACACAACAGCTGACCCCAGAACCTGGCTGAGTGTGACTGTCTTACGTACCAACACTCACACCACTACACTGGTCTTCCTGTATCATAGCTTATGGGATGCCTCACACACGCTATTTCCTGCTGAAGGTCAAGCAGTATATTAATAGTTTACAATAGTGACAAGTAGACACCTGTGCAACAGTTGGGTATCTTTGCTGACGAGATGTTTCGCCTGCTGAGCAGGCTGCTTCCGTCGAAATACAAAGGAGACAGCTGAAGTGGTGGAGATATGACGTGAGCAGTCCCTCAACCTGGAGAAGTAAGTTTGAAGTGACCAGTCCCTCAACCTTGGTGAGGTTACACTTACATCTCCAGCACTTCTGCTGTCTTCTCTGTATATCGACTGAAGAAGCCTGCTAAGCAGGCTGAGCAGGACTCAGGTCCTACTAATCTTCTTGTCAGTATGAATACAATTAATGTAAGACTGGCCAGTAGGCTGCTGCAGTCTTCCTTCGTTCTTACAGAGTTGTCCGCTAGTCTCTCAGTCTTATAACTTTTAATTATTTAAGTACTTACTGTTAACTCTAGATTTTCCTTATTCTGGTATTACTATAACTTTATTGTTTACACGAATAAAATTACTAGAGTTATTGAAATATTAGTTTGATCATATCTCTCACACCTTTTAGCTTCACAATTTGCTAATTGAAAAATAAAGTGTGAGATATATGATAACACTCCTGCATTTAGTATATATATAAATTATAATACTGATCGGAGAAGATTAGGAATAATCCATTATGTAAACTGAATATACGAAAATAAAAAGTGTAATAACGAAGTAGTTAAAAAAAAGGCACAATACCGTAACTAGAACAATACATAAATAATACATAAATACATAAATAACCATTTACAAAGTCAGTGTGAATGGTCTAAGTCGGACCGAAACGTGTTCGTAAGCTCCTCTCGTCTTTGTGCGCGTTATTTGTGTAACGAAATAGTCATATAAAGGTTAGCAACAGAAGGGGACAGAAGAGAGTCCATAGCAACACCGAAGGTTTGACAATTAAATTTACCTTGAAAGGAAAAGATGTTAGTCCACACAAGCACGGTGTCTCGGGTCATCCCGAGAGCACGGTGTCTCGGGTCATCCGGAGCACGGCGTCTCGGTCATCCGAGCACGGTGTCTCGGGTCATCCCGAGAGCACGGTGTCTCGGGTCATCCCGAGAGCACGGTGTCTCGGGTCATCCCGAGAGCACGGTGTCTCGGGTCATCCCGAGAGCACGGTGTCTCGGGTCATCCCGAGAGCACGGTGTCTCGGGTCATCCCGAGAGCACGGTGTCTCGGGTCATCCCGAGAGCACGGCGTCTCGGGTCATCCCGAGCACGGCGTCTCGGGTCATCCCGAGCACGGCGTCTCGGGTCATCCCGAGCACGGCGTCTCGGGTCATCCGGAGCACGGTGTCTCGGGTCATCCGAGCACGGTGTCTCGGGTCATCCGAGCACGGTGTCTCGGTCATCCGGAGCACGGTGTCTCGGGTCATCCCGAGCACGGTGTCTCGGGTCATCCGAGCACGGTGTCTCGGGTCATCCGGAGCACGGTGTCTCGGGTCATCCCGAGCACGGTGTCTCGGGTCATCCCGAAGCACGGGTCTCGGGTCATCCGAGCACGGTGTCTCGGGTCATCCCGAGCACGGGTCTCGGGTCATCCGAGCACGGTGTCTCGGGTCATCCCGAGCACGGTGTCTCGGGTCATCCGAGGCACGGTGTCTCGGGTCATCCCGAGAGCACGGTGTCTCGGGTCATCCCGGGAGCACGG
Source organism: Cherax destructor (assembly GCA_009830355.1). Lineage (NCBI taxonomy): Eukaryota > Metazoa > Arthropoda > Malacostraca > Decapoda > Parastacidae > Cherax > Cherax destructor. Next base: position 39,044 of record WNWK01004021.1, read on the forward strand.
TGTCTCGGGTCATCCCGGGAGCACGGTGTCTCGGGTCATCCCGGAGCACGGTGTCTCGGGTCATCCCGAAGCACGGTGTCTCGGGTCATCCCGAAGCACGGTGTCTCGGGTCATCCCGAGGCACGGTGTCTCGGGTCATCCCGAGCACGGTGTCTCGGGTCATCGCACGGCAGGTCATCGAGCGGTGTCTCGGGTCATCCGAGCACGGTGTCTCGGGTCATCCGGAGCACGGTGTCTCGGGTCATCCCGAGCACGGTGTCTCGGGTCATCCGAGAGCACGGTGTCTCGGGTCATCCCAGCACGGTGTCTCGGGTCATCCCGAGACACGGTGTCTCGGTCATCCCAGGCACGGTGTCTCGGTCATCCCGAAGCACGGTGTCTCAGGGTCATCCGAGAGCACGGTGTCTCGGTCATCCGAGCACGGTGTCTCGGGTCATCCAGAGCACGGCGTCTCGGGTCATCCCGAGCACGGCGTCTCGGGTCATCCCGAGCACGGCGTCTCGGGTCATCCCGAGCACGGCGTCTCGGGTCATCCCGAGCACGGCGTCTCGGGTCATCCCGAGCACGGCGTCTCGGGTCATCCCGAGACACGGTGTCTCGGGTCATCCGAGCACGGTGTCTCGGGTCATCCCGGCACGGTGTCTCGGGTCATCCGAGCACGGTGTCTCGGGTCATCCAGAGCACGGTGTCTCGGGTCATCCGAGCACGGCGTCTCGGGTCATCCCGAGACACGGTGTCTCGGGTCATCCCGAGCACGGGTCTCGGTCATCGAGCACGGGTCTCGGTCATCCCGAGCACGGGTCTCGGGTCATCCCGAGACACGGCGTCTCGGGTCATCCCGAGCACGGCGTCTCGGGTCATCCCGAGCACGGCGTCTCGGGTCATCCCGAGCACGGCGTCTCGGGTCATCCCGAGCACGGGTCCGTCATCCAGGGTCACGTCCCGGAGCAGGTGTCTCGGGTCATCCGAGCACGGTGTCTCGGGTCATCCGAAGCACGGTGTCTCGGGTCATCCCGAGAGGTTCGTCATCCGGCACGGGTCTCGGGTCATCCCAGAGCACGGTGTCTCGGGTCATCCCGAGCACGGTGTCTCGGGTCATCCGAGCACGGTGTCTCGGGTCATCCGAGCACGGTGTCTCGGGTCATCCCGAGACGGGCACGGTGTCTCGGGTCATCCCGAGAGCACGGTGTCTCGGGTCATCCCGAGCACGGTGTCTCGGGTCATCCCGAGCACGGTGTCTCAGGTCATCCACGACTTACAAACAAAATTTAGTGAAAGAAAAAATGACCCAAAGTGAAAAAGACGAGACATGGAACTGTGAGGAAGTGGATGAAATACTTGGGGTGTAATTGTTGACAAACACTTCAGCGCACTTGCAACGCAACCCTTACATATTCTGCACCATTGTGTGTGTGTACTCACCTAATTGTGGTTGCTGGGGTCGAGACTCAGCTCCTCGCCCTGCCTCTTCACTTATCGCTACTGGGTCCTCTCTCTCCCTGCTCCATGAGGGTTATCATATCTCGTCTTAAAGCTATGTATGGTTCCTGCCTCCACTACATCACTTGCTAGACTATTCCACTTCCTGACTACTCTATGGCTGAAGAAATACTTCCTAACATCCCTTTGACTCATCTGAGTCTTCAACTTCCAATTGTGACCCTTTGTTTCTGTGTCCCCTCTCTGGAACATCCTGTCTCTATCCACCTTGTCTATTCCACGCAGTATTTTGTATGTCGTTATCATGTTTCCCCTAACCCTCCTGTCCTCCAGTGTCGTCAGGCCGATTTCTCTTAACCTTTCTTCGTAGGACATTCCCCTTAGCTCTGGAACTAACCTTGTCGCAAACCTTTACACTTTCTATAATTTCTTGACGTGCTTGACTAGGTGTGGGTTCCAAACTGGTGCTGCATACTCTAGTATGCGCCTGACGTACACGGTGTACAGTGTCTTGAATGATTTCTTACTAAGGTATCGGAACGCTATTCTCAGGTTTGCCAGTCGCCCATATGCTGCAGTAGTTATCTGGTTGATGTGTGCTTCCGGAGACGTGCTTGGTGTTATACTCACCACAAGATCTTTCCTTTGAGCGAGGTTTGCAATCTTTGGCCATCTAGCCAATACTCGAGAAGCCAGTTGCTGGACCAGTTGTCCAGCATGTCCAGAACTCTTTGAAGTCCTGCCTGATCCTCATATGATATAATTCTCCTCATTAACTTCACATCATCTGCGAACAGAGACACTTCTGAGTCTATCCCTTCCGTCATGTCATTCACATATACTAAGAATAGCACTGGTTCTAGGACTGACCCCTGTGGGACCCCGCTCGTCACAGGCGCCCACTGTGATACCTCATCACGTACCATGACCCGTTGTTGCCTCCCTGTCAGGTATTCTCTGATCCATTGCAGTGCGCTTCCTGTTATACACGCCTGATTCTCTAACTTCTGCACTAGTCTCTTGTGAGGAACTGTGTCGAAGGCCTTCTTGTAGTCCAAGAAAATACAATCAGCCCACCCCTCTCTCTCTCGTGTCTTAATTCCGTTACTTTGTCATAGAACTCCAGAAGGTTTGTGACACAGGACTTGCCTTCCATGAATCCGTGCTGGTTGTCGTTTATAATCTTGTTCCGTTCCAGGTGCTCCACCACTCTCCTCCTGATAATCTTCTCCATGACTTTGCATACTATACATGTCAGTGACACTGGTCTATAGTTTAGTGCCTCGTTTCTGTCTCCTTTCTTGAAAATGGGAACTACATTTGCCGTCTTCCATACCCCAGGTAGTTGCCCAGTTTCAAGGGATGTGTTGAAGATCGTGGTTAGTGGCACACACAGCGTCTCTGCTCCCTCTCTAAGGACCCACGGGGAGATGTCAGGTCCCATCACCTTTGAGGTATCAAGATCACTGAGCAGCTTCTTCACCTCCTCCTCAGTTGTGTGTATGTCATCCAACACTTGTTGGTATATTCCTTGTTGATGTCCCCTCTGTTCTGTCTTCCCAGAGTCCTTCCTGTCTCCACTGTAAACACCTCTTTAAATCTCGTGTTGAGCTCCTCACATACCTCTTGATCGTTTCTTGTTAGTTCCCACCTTCTTTCCTCAGCCTGATCACCTCGTCCTTGCCTGTTGTCTTCCTCGTAATGTGGCTATACAGCAGTTTCGGGTCAGACTTGACTTTCGATGCTATGTCGTTTTCGTACTGTCGCTGAGCCTCCCTCCTTATCTGTACATACTTGTTTCTGGCTCTTCGACTAATCTCCTTATTTTCCTGGGTCCTTTGCCTTCTGTACTTTTTACATTCTCTAGTGCACTTAGTCTTTGCCTCCCTACACCTTCGGGTAAACTAAGGGCTCTTTCTGGTGTGTGTATATGTATGTGTGTGTGTGTGTGTGTGTGTATTAGTAGTAGTAGTAGTAGTAGTTACTAGTTGTCAAAGGTACTTGTCGACAGACACTTGGCCGGGAGTGAGTGTGTTTGTGTGTATAGTAAAAAAAATTGCTTAGGTAGATTTTTGTGGCGTCATTCGTGGTTGTTGTTGTTGGTGGTGGTGGTGTTGGTGGTGGTGGTGGTGGTGGAGACGAACACAGAAACAGACGTGGTTGAGCCAGGTTGTATCCACAAAATGAAGCAATTAAAAACTGAAAAAAGTCAGTAAAGGCTACCTGCTTTATTAGCGGTCAAACGTTTCACTGGATGGCCGCGCTTTCAAAAGGATATTTATGAAAACGTTCCCAACAAAACGTTGTAAAATATTCACCCACATAAAAAAACTATCATTTGAAGCATTGTTCAAATTCCAATACAGCGTCAACGGGCGTAAAATTTTTAAACTCTCTTCCATTGCTGGTTTTTTTATAATGTAGAGGTAATGGCTTCCACTTATACTAACACGAAATAACCACTAATATATCAGCAGTAGCGTGATTAGTACAAGTTGCTAAGTAATCTGACTATAGTATCTTAATTCAGGTTTCGTAAGCGAGATTATATTGTATGTATGTATGTGTGTGTGTGTGTGTGTGTGTGTGTGTGTGTGTTACCATTTTGTCCTAGGCACATGTCGATTAGACACTAGGCCTGTTGTATGTGTGTAAGGAAACACTTCGAAATGTTTCCGCCCCGCCGGGAATTGAACCCGGACCCTCCGTGCGTGAAGCGAGAGCTTTAGCCACCATGCCACCGTGTGTGTGTGTTTGTGATTATATAATAAACACGTGTATAATATATATATATATTTTTTTTTTTTACATATAAATGCTTTATTAATAGACAGAATACATTTATAAAACACACAAACATGAACATGAATACAATGGTACAATATGTCAAAGATTATGAATCTCCTCCAGCTCCTCCGAAGCCGGACGCGAGCCGAGTATGCAGCATGCGTTACCCCTCTGGATGGCCACGCTGAGACGCTGGAACATGAACGTGGCTGCCCTTGGGTCCCTGGTGGTGTCGATGAGTCTGGAACCCAGCTCTTTAAGGAAACGTGTTGCATTTTTTCCCACGCTCCCAAGGTCTCTGATCCCACTGGGACAAATTTATACTGTTGGCTTATGTCCCTGTACTTGCCGATCTTGTACTCCTCTCTGTGGTCAGCAGCTCCTCCCTGTCGCCCAACACTGTGATGGATGTAGGTGTCAGCCAGTGTCGACACGCAGGTATAATCCCATGCTAAGAGCTTGCCATTCTTCCAAGGATAGATGGTGATCCCGTCGGGGCGGTTTGCTGGGTTGTGGGCGTTGTTGGCTGCTAGTGATCGAGGCTCTCTCAGCTGGGCATCCAGCTGTAGCGAGGTTCTCTTTATGATGTCGTTGACCTCATTGTGTCTTGCATGCCAACCCTTGGTTTTAGAACAGTTAAGACCATGTAGACCATATTGGTCGGCTTGCGCATTGCCGCAAATACACGTATATTCCGTGTGAATGGGGGCAGCAAGGCGCAGAGCCACTGCAATACGAAGGGTCTTAGGGTCCAGGCGTGTTCCCATGGCCGAAATGGGAACTGTTTGGAGGAAGTCCCCAGAGTGATGTGCACTCACGGCTAGGAGACGGGCAGTCTCCCTGTCTGATGTTACGGCCCTGAGCATATTGGCAAGTATCTTTTCAACAATGGGGCTGTCCCAGCTTGACTGTTTGTAGGCCAGTTCTTCACTAGGTTTTGGTGTTGGAGCAGCAAGAGTCTCCCATTCAGTGATGGCACTGGTGTAGCTAGGGTCCTGTATTCCTGCTGAATCACTGAGGTTGTATGGAAGAATTTGTTTTATTAGCTCATTTGATGCTATGGAAGAGGATAAGAAGGCTGGTAGGGCAATCTGGGAGGATTTGCGTACTCCCAGCCCCCCAAGTCTGACTGGAAGTGAGGCTTGCAACCACTGTCCATCTTCGAGGAAAGATTCAATACACTCTCTAGCATGGTCTTGAGGAGAGAGTCGTATTCCTCGAGTTTCGGGCTGTTGAAGGCTGTATATATATATATATATATGTCGTGCCGAATAGGTAAAACTGGTCAATTAGCAAGAAGTCATTTAAAATTAAGTCCTTTTTAAAATTTTCTCTTATACGTTTAAAAATATTTTTTTTCATTTATGTTAATGTAAAAATTAATAATTTTGTACCAAAAGAACCTTAGTAAACTTACCTAGACTTATTATAACAAGGGCAATTTAATTTAGCGTAATCCAACTAAATATATTTTAGATAAGTTTACAATAATTTAGTAATAAACAAACACAATGAAATATATTTTTTCGATACATTCAGAATGATTTTTGCGAAATTGTTGCATTCACAAATTTTCGCTTGCCCTATTCGGCAAGAAGAGTGTTGCTATTTAAGCCAAAATAGCAAGTTTTACCTATTCGGCACCTATTTGGGTCACCCGAGGCAGGGTGACCCAAAAAGAAAAACAAAACTTTTCATCATCATTCAACACTTTCACCATCACTCATACATGTTCACTGTGTTGCAGAGGCGCCCAGATACGACAGTTTAGACGTCCCTCCAAACTGCCAATACCCCAAACCCCTCCTTTAAAGTGCAGACTTTGTACTTCTCATTTCCAGGACTCAAGTCCGGCTAACCGGTTTCCCTGAATCCCTTCATACATACATATATACATATATATAATGCATGTATTTACAGTAGAAGGAAAAAGTTTGCCGACACTGTGCTGAGCAGAAATAATATCTGGTAACTCAGACGTAGTAAACAGAGAAATAAAGTCTGCTTTCATGAATAAATTAACTCAGCTTGTAACGACGATGACGACCGGTTGACAAAATTAATTGCCGATATGTTCTGTGTATCTATTTAGGAGCAGATATAAGTTTTCACATATATTAATTAATTATGTACTTTATATATTGATGGAAGCATTGCAGAAGTTTATTTTCCTGATTTTGATTAATCATTTGTTTACGAACCTTGTTGTGTAATCCAGCCTTTTGAACAACCATTCAATAGCAAATCCAGTTATGATTGTTTTTTAAGACATTTAATACTAAAACGTCGTTAAACCTCCGACATGTTTATAATGTTCTGTGACAAAGTAATTATGAATATTTGCTTAACTACCATGAAGTGTAAAAGTTTAAAATATTGGAAATTGGACTTGAATGACAATATTTGTATGAGTGATGTCAGACCAAGGTGGTGACCAGACTTCATACAGTGTGTGGCAAACACCTGCCACATCTATATTGTGAATCGTAGCCATGCCAAAACAGCCCAGCTTGGGCGTATTATTGGGGTGAGGGAGTGTGGCCTCTCTCCTACAGACATTGTTCTTCAACTAGGTATATCACGGAACACCTTCTATATTACATGCTTACAGATGAAGGAAGAGGAGCTGCCAGGAAAAAGTCAACAGAACAAGACGAATCTATAAAGGAAGCTGCAGGAGTAAATCTATCCACTAATGTAGTAAAAACAGGGAATGAATTAAATCTGAATGTGACTCCAAGGACTGTCAAAAAATGTCTTCATGTTACTGGAATACGTCACCGAACACCAGGGGTAAAAGAACGACTGAAAGAGTGAGACTCGTCTGAATACATTTTACACAACAGAACTTCGATTTCCCTTGGTAAGATACACTCCTGGAGAAGGAATAAGTGCAGGTGTTTCACTCCTGGAGAAGGAATAAGTGCAGGTGTTTCACTCCTGGAGAAGGAATAAGTGCATGTGTTTCACTCCTGGAGAAGGAATAAGTGCATGTGTTTCACTCCTGGAGAAGGAATAAGTGCAGGTGTTTCACTCCTGGAGAAGGAATAAGTGCAGGTGTTTCACTCCTGGAGAAGGAATAAGTGAGGTGTTTCACTCTGAGAAGGAATAAGTGCAGGTGTTCACTCCTCGAGAAGGAATAAGTGCAGGTGTTTCACTCCTGAGAAGGAATAAGTGCAGGTGTTTCACTCCTGGAGAAGGAATAAGTGCAGGTGTTTCACTCCTGGAGAAGGAATAAGTGCAGGTGTTTCACTCCTGGAGAAGGAATAAGTGCAGGTGTTTCACTCCTGGAGAAGGAATAAGTGCAGGTGTTTCACTCCTGGAGAAGGAATAAGTGCAGGTGTTTCACTCCTGGAGAAGGAATAAGTGCAGGTGTTTCACTCCTGGAGAAGGAATAAGTGCAGGTGTTTCACTCCTGGAGAAGGAATAAGTGCAGGTGTTTCACTCCTGGAGAAGGAATAAGTGCAGGTGTTTCACTCCTGGAGAAGGAATAAATGCAGGTGTTTCACTCCTGGAGAAGGAATAAGTGCAGGTGTTTCACTCCTGGAGAAGGAATAAGTGCAGGTGTTTCACTCCTGGAGAAGGAATAAGTGCAGGTGTTTCACTCCTGGAGAAGGAATAAGTGCAGGTGTTTCACTCCTGGAGAAGGAATAAGTGCAGGTGTTTCACTCCTGGAGAAGGAATAAGTGCAGGTGTTCAATAACTGACCTGCCCATTTATTTCTGAAGCAAACTGTGAAATATTGAATCATTAGGCAGGTTTCACAAATATCCTCATTTAATCCCACTTCAGCATAATATCATGTATTTTACTTATCCAATTAGATATGACCGTGACAACATGTACACAGAGGCAAGGAGTGGCCACGTAACCTGCAACATGTGGAGATGGATTCATCGTCACGAGGTGGGAGAGTCAGCCGAGACTGAGCTACGGTTCAGTGCTGACCAGTATGTAGAAATATTGGAGGTGGTCATGTTTCCTCTGTTAGAGCCTATGGTCGCCCATTTCCTGAAAGATTCTCCTTTGTGCACGATAACTGTCCTGTGCTTAATGCTAGGGTTGTGCAGCAGTGGTTCCAAGAACAGAAGGATATCGACCTTCCATGGCCCAGTAAGGGTTGAGATATAAACCATATCGAAAATATCTGGAGTAACATCGTGAACGTATGGGAGCCAGGAATGGTAAGAACTTCACAGTAATTACTGAACCCCGCAAGGGAAGAATGGGGGACCCTGAGGAGGAAACCACAATTGGTTTATAATAATGTACGTAGCTTCAATACCTGAGAGGCTGTGAGAGGCTGTTGCCAGTGAAGGTGGATGGACAAAACACTAATTACTATAATTAAAGATTTGATTTTCAACAAATAATGTATTCATGTAATAAGTATTACATTAAAGTTCCCATTAAAACCAAATACTTTGAAACTTGGATTTCCAACATTACAGTCTACAAGAAATAAATTATGAAAATGGTATTCATAAATGAAGGTAATCACAGCAAATCATTCTTATAAATCGACTACTAGATTATCTCCACCATTATTTATATCAATATATTAATGATGGTCAGTACCTTAACTACTAGATGGAAACAATCCAAACCTATGCATGAAAAGGACACAGTGAAAAAAAGGTGAAATAACTTTTACAAAATATATCTAGAAATGAGTATAGAAAACTACCTATATTACCACAAAACTTTCAAAAAATTACCGGGTGTGTAAGCACACTTTTGAAGATATTCCAAATATAATGGCTCTCAGAGAAACAAAGAGTGTTATTACATACAACACAAATAGATTAATAACCTATATGATCTTGAAAATCGAAACTATCCACAGAAACTAAAGGAACATTATGAATGAAATATGAAGAGACAGCGAGTGTGTATCCATGTATGCATAAATTGCAATATATATATATATATATATATATATATATATATATATATATATATATATATATATATATATATATATATATATATATATATATATATATCAGCTACATTTTTATCATTATTAGTATAATTATTTGCATATTTTCAGCTACCTTAAATTTCAGCTTCGTGCAACTAACACTTGTGAAAAGGTTCCAATACCCCCTCTCCATGGATGCCAAATCTCAAACTTGACTCTCCTAAATAAGATCATTTTTATCTTGTGTGTTAGCTAAGGTGGTCGTATAGTTGTGTCTGTAGTGCTAATAAGGGTTATTAGCCTGTGTGTAACAAGGGAAGGGCTGGTAACTGCTCGTTAGCGATGATGGAGGCAGCGTGGGACAACACTGCACGAGGGTTTTTCTGGTTCTCTAACTTGTGTTTTATTTTTCTTGAATTTTTAGAGTGTGAGAGAGAGAGAGAGAGAGAGAATGAGAGAGAATGAGGAGCAAGGTGGTGGTAAGAGACAAAGAGATGCCAGTATAGTGGCTCTGAGTGCCGGGTGTTCTCTAGGGGGCTGCCAGGTGCCAATGTTGTGAGGCCAATATCGTGGCCTCCAGGCACTGGGGCAGTAGATGGATGATGCCGGCCCTGGGGGCAGTGCCAGCCGGAAATGTGTGTATATATATGTGTGTCGTGCCGAATAGGTAAAACTTGCGATTTTGGCTTAAATAGCAACGCTCTTCTTGCCGAATAAGGCAAGCGAAAATTTGTGTACGCAATAATTTCGCAAAAAATAATTCTGACCCTAATGAAAAAAATATATTTTTTGTATTTGTTTATTATTAAATTATTGTAAACTTATCTAAAATATATTTAGCTGGATTAGGCTAAATTAAATTGCGCTTGTTATAAGGTTAGGTAAGTGGGAGACGGCCGACTTGTTGAAAAAAAATTATATATATATATATATATATATATATATATATATATATATATATATATATATATATATATGTGTGTGTGTGTGTGTGTGTGTGTGTTAGGTAGTAGGTAGACAGCAACCACCCAGGGAGGTACTACCGTTCTGCCCAGAGTGTGAGAAACGGAAACCTATAATTGTTTTTCACAATAAGATTGCTGGTGTCTTTTTACTGTCTCATAAGCTCAGAAGATAGCAGGTATATCTTGCTATTTCTACTTACACTTAGGTCACAATACACATGCATATACAGTGGCACCTCTAGTCACGACCAAAATTCGTTCCAAAACTCTGGTCGTGACCCGAACCTAATTTCCCCATTGGATTGTATGTAAATATGATTAATCCGTTCCAGACCCCTACGAACTGTATGTAAATATTATTTTTTAAGATTTTTAAGCATAAAAATAGTTAATTATACCATAGAATGCACAGTGTAATAGTAAACTAAATGTAAAAACCTTGAACAACACTGAGAAAACCTTAAACAACAGAGAAAATTAACATTGCAACAGTCCTAATAGTTTTAATAACTCTGTTATTTATCGTCCGATTTCTTTCATTTTTGGTGTACGTTAGGAAGCATCTTTCCATCATACATTGCCCAAGTTTCAATAATATAGCACAACAAACAACTGAGAAAAAAATATTTACCAAAAATCATATATGGCAAACCCTAGCCGGATACTGGCACAGCGAGAAGCTATTTCTGCACAAATTATATTATTATTATTATTATTATTAGTAGTAGTAGTATTATTACCTGCTGATAAAACATTGCTAATCCGAATTTATCACTGTCGTAATTTGTGTAATTTATGAACAAAGTAAGTTTGAAAAATCCTTAATTATGCAAAATAATGCACAGTTTAATAGAGAAAAAAACTTAAATAACAGGTGAACACAACAGCAAGTGGGGAAAATTTGCGTATGCGAAAAAATGGCACTGAATGTGAAAATTGGCGCCGCTGTGTTTGTTCGGCATCCGATTATGTGTTCGTGACCAGATGCAAAAATTTGGCGAATTTTTTGGTCGTGAACAGATTTGTTCATGTTCGGAAGCGTTCGTGACCAAAGGTTCCACTGTATACGTATATGTATACACACCTATCTGAATTTTCTTCTATTTTCTTAATAGTTCTTGTTCTTTATTTCTGCTTATCTCCATGGGAAAATGGAAAAGAATTCTTCTTCCGTAAGCCATACGTGTCGTAAGAGGCGACTAAAATGCCGGAAGCAAGGGACTAGTAACCCCTTCTCCTGTATAAATTACTATGTAAAAGAAAAACTTTCCTTTTTCTTTTTAGGTCACCCTGTCTCGGTGGGAGACGGCCGGTGCATTGAAAAAATGAGAAGAAAATGAAATTAGTCCTGTAGTATCCACAGCCACGAATGTGCTGCCACCAGGAGGCAGACCCAGTGTACTTGCTAAATCCCTGGCGTTTGTAGCATGGTGGTCAATTAGTTTAAGGCGTCGGGAAGTTAGCTTGATTCCCGGGAGCCGGGCTAAAATCCTTGGTTCAATTCCCGGCTGGTCACAATACTGTATTTGCTTAATTCGCGATTTTTTTTAATTTGATACATATGTTGGACGTATGTATGTATGTGTGTGTGAGTGATAGGATTTTAGAATCACTTTCATGGAGTGAGGCAGTGAACCTTCTGCGGTGCTCCTTTCTTGTCTTTTTGAGCTTATGGCTTGAAATGATTTATGCACCTTTTTCCTTCTTATTAGTTGGACATAATTTTAAGGTTTGAATTATTTGCAATTTACCGTTTTATTGGAAAAAGCTTAACTATTAATTATAATTGAAATTGTGATCCAGTAAGCTTACTACATTTTATTTTATGGTATCAGCTTAACTTCCTGAGGTGTCGCCTCACTGAGTTAGGTAGCACCTCACTGGGTAAGTTGTCACCGTCTCTCAGTGAGCTACCATATCAGTGTTTAACATATAATGTGTGCTTCTCTTGCCTCTACTTCCTGTTCCTCTGAAGATGTATGTGTAAACACATGAAAGCGCTCACGTGGTTTTTCTATTTTTACTGTGGTATTTGTATGTACTTTCAATCACAAGTTTTATTGTGTTTTCTATCACACACACACATTGTGTGTGTATATATATATATATATATATATATATATATATATATATATATATATATATATATAATATATAATTTTGTAAAGAAATATTTTTAGGATGGCAGTCCTGTATACAACAGTAAAATATTTCAAACGAGCTTAGGAATCTCCTTATTCTCTTCAGAAGTCGGATGGGAGCATAGAACCCAGCAGGCAATCCCCCTCTGGATAGCCACACTGAGAAGCTGGAGCAGGAATGTGGTTGTGCTCGGGGTTCCTAGTGGCGATGAGCTTGGAACTTAGCTCACTGATGCAAGCTTCTTGCACGTTTACCTTATGGTTTAAGGGTCCCAACCTTTTGTTACCGATGAAACAAAAGCTTAATATCAGCTTAACAGTTCTTTTGTTTTAAATTCCATGCAAAACTTTTTTTTTAGACTAAATACTGAAACAGAGTGGTGAGGGTATGCGCACTGGGTCGTGGGGAAAAACTTAAAACGCTGCTTACAACTGGAATTTGAAATGAGCTTAGGACAAAATTCTTAAATTGAACTTTGTAAAGAATAAAAACCATCTGACGTATAAATATATATACTAGTTAAAGTAGTCCTATACTTCCATAAATTATAATTCTGTTCTCACGCAAAGCAGATTTTATTATTTTTGGAGTGTAGGACCTGGTGATTGTAATTAAATATTTGCTCGCTAAGCTGCTTCGTAAGCTAAAAAAAATTTGAGCATAATCTTAATACGTAAGTTGAAAAACCTTAATATTTTCGCAAACTTGAAATTTTAATGAAATTATGACAAAAAAAAAAAATCTTGGAATCGATGGGTTCAGAGCACTTACTGCAGAACGCCTTTTCTGATAGGCTTCAAACTTTCAGTGTTGGTACGCTTTACTGAAAAAAAAACTGGGCTTTCACTTTGAAAATTTTTAAAAACAACTCACTTTTTAGAAATTTCAATTTCCCACTAAAATTAAAAATATAAATGCTTAAAAATCATTATATCTGAGAAATAATCTTGTGATTGTAAGTCTTGTTCATTTTTCATCGCATTTCTTCATGATGGCTTCATACCTAACAAGACTGTTTTGTACTCTGATGTAAATTGTTCGTAGTAACTAGGATCAAGAAAGTCACCCTTGACTACTGACATTTCCTGGCGTCTCTTCAAGGTCTTGCTGCTGCTGCTGGATTCCTCATACAAAAACATTGGTGCTATTCTTACATTCCTTGAATCAAATCTCATGACCTATTCCCCAGGCTCTGAATATAGTAGTAGTATATAAGTAGTAGTGTTAGTGGTTGGTAGTAGTATATAAGTAGTAGTGTTAGTGGTTGGTAGTAGTATATAAGTAGTAGTATTAGTGGTATGGTAGTAGTATAGAAGTATTAGTGGTATAGTAGTAGTAATAGTATAGTAGTAGTATAGAAGTAGTAATAGTATAGTAGTAGTATAGAAGTAGTAATAGTATAGTAGTAGTACAGAAGTAGTAATAGTATATAATTAGTAGTATAGTAGTAGTAGTAAATATACAAAATAATATAATTGAATCACTAGATTAGGATAACCCAAGAAAGTCAAACTGTGTGGCCGGGGGCAACAGGTATAAGGAAATCGCGCGGATATTGAACCCGAGTCCTTTAGGCTGGAGCAGCACCTGAGCTACAACTCAGCCTCATGTGAGCTACGAGTCACCCTCGCTTCCTTCGTCTTGCATTTTGAGTATTGCTGAGCGTCAGGTTGAGTTCAGCACGAGGCTTCGGAGCTGCAGCGTCGCCTCAGTCAGTAAATCCTACAGCATTGTACACACGACCAACACCTCCCATTCCAGTTTCCATTTAAATTAGGCGATTTATATTTCCGCGATATAATCTCCTCCCTAGAGTACAGCAACGTAGTGGCCTTTCTTTAAACTCCCTTCCTCTCTGTAAATATGACTACTGTCCTGTAGTAGCTGCTGTAAATAATCCGGAGAGATATAGGCCTTCAGTGTTGGTAAACAATCACTGTTGCCATCTGTTGGTGAGTTAGTGCACTGAAATGGCTGGCGAGGCGTGTTACACCGTGAAGATAAAGCAGACGCTGAAATATTCCAGCCATTTGCCGCGCACTACGGCTCTGAAGTTTGCTCTTACCAGCTGTTAAACACTTTATTTGTAGGCCAAAACTCCGTGAGGTGGTTGGCAACACATGAGGACAGGAGGTACCACAAAGATTCTGCAATGTGGTAATTGAGACGTGACTTTGTGTACTGGGCACTTCCAGGCCTCCCGCCGTTGCCATTTCTTCCATTATAAAGAAAAGTGAACCATTCCACTGTATCTGAAGGCAACGAGGTAAACTTTCCATTGCTCACATATGTGGCAACGCCGAAACCTCCTTTCCCCTCTCAATCCCCGGGAGAACAATCATCTTAAACACCCAAAAGTGAACTCAGAGTTGCTAAACAACGGTGAGGTGCCAAGAAAGTTGTCGGAAGAATCAGTGTTATATGTTCGCCAAGAAAAATGTTATGGGGTTAAATGTAATTTGCATCTTTCCTAATAGAGGCATAAATTGATTACCTCATAATTTGGATAATGACTAAGTTGACACCTCTCTCTCTCTCTCTCTCTCTCTCCAACTAGATGCGTTTCAGTCACTGCGTGATCCCAGAAAGGTACCCCATATTCCACAAGCCCAACCCCCTCTACCTCAGCGCACTCGAAAGGAATGGTACAGACTGCAGCATAATTTTTAAATGCAGAAAAAGAAGATCATGAAGTTTTGAAGGGCATCAGAAGAGGCACACACAAGTTATTACAGCAGTGAAGTTAATACCCCAATTTCTTCAATAAAAAATGGCAAATTATCTGCACATCCCAAAACTAATTCGAACCTTCCACTAAGTAAACACAAGTTTAGATTTGTTTCGTTTGCTAATTTGCCGAAGTTATATGAAGGATAAATACTTCTGGTTATATACTTGGGGCAACTTTTACTACCAGATGTTTCTCCTGTACTTTGCAGTTTCTCTCTTCCTAGTTTTTATTTGATGTCTGCTTTATCACTCTCCTCTTCCCATTACATTAGAAACCATAACCAGTCTTCCTCTTTCATCCTTCCCTTGTAGCCCTGAAGTTGATCCACGTGTCCTTGTCATAGGGCTGCCCCCGCCATAGGCTGCCCCCGCCATAGGGCAGTAAACGGTAAATCACTTGTACAAACTCCGACACTCCTTCAGGAGTCACTGCCGGGTCACCACATGGAGAAGACCCGGGCCAGGACCCGTCCTGACTAACCTACCTGAAGTTGGTAAGACGCATGTGCAACAGCTACGTATCTTTATTCCGAAACGTTTCTTCTACACAGTAGGCTTCTTCAGTCAAATACAGAGAAGTGTCTTTTAACATTACTCCACACTCCCATGTTCGTGGCGTCCGTGTGATTCCCCAGTTCTCCCAGTCAGTATCTTTTTTAAGTTTCTTATGATCACTAGCTTTGACGTCCTTGATTTGTTGACTACTCTGTTTACTCTACTATCTTTGTTGATGATTTGCTGATCACCCCATATGCCTCTCATGGTAGTCTGGTGGAGAATTGTCGACTATTACTACTACTGATACTTCTACTACTGCTACTAATACAACTACTACTGCTGCTACTACTACTACTACTTCTGCTACTACTACTTCTGCTACTACTACTTCTGCTACTACTACTGCTACTACTACCTTTTTAATGTTTTCATTGTCTCTGAAATCTCTAATGTGTTGTCCCTGAAGTCCTTGCCGCGTAATCTCTGAAATCTCCACTACGGAAATTATTCATCACTTCATAACTCAAAATATCTTTAATCAGTAGTATCACACATTCCCCCCCTCCCCCTCCCTCTCCCTCTCTCTCTCTCTCTCTCTCTCTCGCCTCTCAATTTTCTCGCCTCTCGACTCACTCTCTGTCTCTCTCTCATTCCTCTTGATATCTGGGGGAGGGGGTATGGATAGAGCACTACTGTTGTGGTAATTCTGGTAGGTACGGGTGAGGATGTTGCAGATGGTAGGTGAAGAGGGAGGGAGAACAATTCTGGGTTGAGGCAGTGCTGTATCTAGTTTTAGAAAACAGTACATTTGAGTGCTAGGACGGGGTTGGTAGGGATCTCATAAGAGGGAGGGGCACTTCTTCGTGTCTTTCTCAGCAATTCTGTTCCACCCTGGTTAATAGACTACTCTAGGGGGGTGGTCATTCCTTTCTTTCGGTCTATTCTCTTTCTAAACCGATTATATTCATTTGTCTCTGATTTCGATTTCATTCGCTGTCCACATTGTTTGCTCTTCACTCTCTCTCTTTTTTTCATAAACTACCCCCGTATTTTATTTTTTTGGATAGCGTCCCTGGCAGTGCTGCCAGACTACTTAGCTGAACTGCCACCACCATAGTCACTATCACCTCTACTACTATTAAATAGCTCACCAGGGCTGTAATAACTATTATAACCAAACTGAATACAAAAGACATCTAGTGTGTTGGACCAAAGTGCAACACACTTTGGTCCAACTTCAACACGTTGTGTTGAAGTTTCACCTGTTGAAACAACGCAGTCACACACAGCACAAGGTTATACAGGTAACATCACTACCACGACACGGTAGCCAGGTAAGAAAAAAAACACGACCTAAATACAACACACATTCTGGCTCTCTCACTCCTGTGTCAGTGTGACTTTGTAAATGGTACAAGTCGGACCGAAACGTCGTCGTAACCTCCTCTCTCCTATGTGAGGGTTATTTGTGTATTGTTCCAGTCACGGTATTGTCCACGCTATTCCCCGCTACATGATCTGGGTGGGTGAGACAAGGAATTTGAATTGACACATTTGGGGGACCACAGAATACTTGTGAAAATGGTACCAACATCTTCGTAAACTACCTCAATAACCGCAACCACCACGTGGACTGGTCCACAGCTATATTGGTTATTCTAGAAGAGAGAAACAGAAGAAAATGCTTCGAATATACGTTAATATACTCCACGGGCAAATAACACAGAATCTAGGAAGATGTCAACTGGTCGGACCCCTGGCTCACCTCTGCCTCTATGACTTAACCTAACTGTTGTCATATGCAGTGAACACTAGTTTAGCTTCAGTAAATCCAACCTAGGTAATTGATACCTGGGGGTTGCTCACGTGACTGTTTACACCAACACACAGGTTCTTCAGGTCTGACGATCAGGTTGGACATCTCAAAAATTTTCTTTTCACTGATGAAGACTGGTGCCCTGAGGTTGGCATCACTGGTGGCACCTGTTACCTTCCCTCCTGTCCTCAACCTTCATAGTTCTGTGTTTTTCCTATATACAACAGATTTAAAAAAACTTTATAAACGAAACATTATCTAACAGTATCCGTGCTGATATTTTTGTCTTTGAATAATTTGTAGGAACTGCACCTGTTTTTTTTTATATATATGCAAGTATATTAAATCGAGGTGGATGCCAGTGTTCCTTTGTGAGTTGACGTTCTGTTGACATGACGAAGATAACATTTATAAAGGGAAGACATTTGCATGCACATGAGTTATGGAGGCTGGGGTAGATGAAGGGTAGATAGGAATTGTATATTAATGGTTAATAAAAGCTGCAAGTAGATGGATAACACACATGTACAACACGTGTCTGATTTATGAGTATGCTGCTGTCTCTCTCTTCTTGAGAGACAGCAAGGGAGTGAGTAATGGTGCATATGTTTTTCTTTCTTTGGTTAATCTGTTTTGATGGGAATTAACCGATGTGTTTATGTACAAATTACATATAGAATAAACCAGTGTATTTTGTTTTTGTCTGTATACATATCATAACTTTCTGAAAGCATTGTCACTGAGTGTGGTGTGTGGGTGGTGAGTGTGGTGTGTGGGTGGTGAGTGTGGTGTGTGGGTGGTGAGTGTGGTGTGTGGGTGGTGAATGTGGTAGGGGTTTTGGTGGTGAAGCTGGTTCTTGACGTAGATACCCAGTGGTGGCTGGTGGGTGAACAAGAGGGCGTCAGTGAGGGGGAGGTAAGTGATGGTAGTAGTTTGGGTGGTAATGGTGGTTGTAGTGATGGCAGCCAGCAGTGGCTGGTGGGAAGCCAGAGGAGATCGTCAGTGTGGTGGTGGAGGTGGCAGCAGTAGGACGCTCAGAGACCTCCCTCATCCAGTGACTGCCCTCGCGCTGCTACTGCTCTGAGGGGAAACACGTTCATGCCAAGTGCTCTCACCCACACACATTACACACATCTCTTAACCCATAACCTCACAGCGTTATTATGAAGAAACTATAATAAAATGATCAAAACTAATTCATTCCGATAGAAAACCTTGGAAACAATGTAAATAATAACCAGAGTGAGTGAAGCAAGTCTAAGAGATCACGTGTGTGTAACTCCTTGAAGATCTCTCTTGACTACTCCTCGCTACATGAGAAGTTAACACTTCAGCAACGTTGCATTGCTAGTGATTTAAGCAAGCCTTGTTGCGTTCATCGAAACTGCAAGATTCTCATTCTTCCTATGAAGTCATCAAGGAACCTCTAAAAGATATCTGAAAGACCTTGAAAAAATCTTCAAATGCTTCTGAGATTCCGGGGGAAAAAAGCTTGATTTCCATTAACCTCGAGCTCTCATAAAGGGCTTGAATGGATCTGCAGGCGTTACAAGGACCTGGGAAAGTATTCAACGGGGAAAAAATTATGAGAGTTCCAAATTAGACAAAATCACAGCGAATCCTATAGACACCCCGGCCAAGAAAATTCCTAGTAATTGTTCAGAGCTCATAGAAAACGTTCCTTGATAGCCAACACTCGCCTCTCGAAGGGTTAAAAAAACGAAAAACTCATATTTTTTGTTAATTAAAACTTTCCAAACATTTTCTGGGATAAAAACTTTGAGATAAATGCAAGAAACATTGCCAAGGTGTTTCCAGAAGACATGTTTGTGGAGCTTGTGTAAGGATATTGATGTTTCTGCTTGGTACAACACGCTGGAAGATCTCTTATCAGTAACTACACAACAAATCCTCCAGAACAATAGTGTTGCAAGGGATTTACACAATTATTTTCTAAAAAAAACATTCTTCAGTTGAGTCACTTAGAAAAGGTATGTCATTTTAGATCTTAAGTGGAAGATAAAAGTTGTTGATATTGTTGCAGGTTGACAAAGTTGGTGACACTACGACAAGTGCAAATAGACAAGGCTGTTGTCACTACTCCAAGTGCAAGTAGACTAGTTACTACCACAAGTGTAAGTGCACAAGGTTTCTGTCACTACCGCAAGTGCATAGGGACTAGTTTGTTGTCACTACCACAAGTGCAAGTAGACTAGGTTGTTGACACTACCACAAGTGCAAGTAGACTAGTTGTCACTACCGCAAATGTAAGTACACAAGCTTGTTGTCACTACCGCAAGTGCAAGTACACAAGGTTGTCACTACCGCAAGTGCAAGTACACAAGGTTGTCACTACCGCCAGTGCCAGTACACAAAGTTGTTGATTCAATAACAAATCTTCAACTGATTTTCAAGACAGTTTTACGCAACTCTCTAGAAAAACTTTTTTCTTTTTGAAAGCAAAATCTTTCACATCATTTCCAGGAAGAGGAGCTTTCTCTGAGACCGTTGCAAGAGACATCATTCCAGACCTCTGCAAGAGGCTACTGGGAGACCTGCAAGAAACTATATTGCAAAACTCCAGTAAGACTAGAGGTCGCGGGTGGTGGGAGGCGAGACCATGGCCTGGAAGACACTGTGTTGCCACGCATGGATTATTGCCATGGTTCTCTTCGTGGAAGGTATAGTAAAAAAAGACATTCCCTGATGAGGAATGAGACATATGCAACATCTGGGTATCTTTATTGTAGACGTTTCGCCTCATCCAAGGCTGAAGGACTAATTACCTCAGTTTTTCTATATAGTTCTACTGTCTTTCCATTATGTCCTTGAATTTGTATTGATAAAGCCACTGGAGGGCGAAACGTCTAAAATAAAGATACCCAGATGTTGCACATGTGTCTAATTGTTCATCTTGTAGGCATTGTGTACCATACATGTACAAAATTTTCCTTAAAAGAAAGGCCTCCCTTGGCTTTCTCTCCTTTTTTCTTCTCTCACTCGCTATTCCAAGACTGGTGGACCTGGTGTGGTTGTAGCTAAAAATGTATAGGTATAATATATATATAATATATATATATATATATATATATATATATATATATATATATATATATATATATATATATATATATATATATATATATATATATATATATATATATATATATATATATATATATATATATATACACTGATCAAGACGGATTCGCCACGAGTGGCTTCTTCAGGACTGAAGAAACCACTTGGGGCGAAACATTTCTTTAATATCTTGATCAACTGATGAATAAAATATGCGCAACACTTGCGTATGTCAGAGTGTAGATGAATGGTTCAGAGAACCGACAAGTTGATAAATTAGACACGTGCGCAACACTTGCGTATCTTTACTGACGAAACGTTTCGCCCCACAGTCCAATATAAAGATACCCAAGTGTTCCACATGTGTCTAATTTATCAACCTGAGTATTAACGACACGTTTCGCCTGCATACCCGGCTTCTTCAGTCGGATACAGTACATACAATGCTAGAAGTTACCTAAATGCTTTAGAAAATCGGTTGCAGAATGAGACACTTGTGCAACATTTGAGATTCTTTATTGCGTCTCATTCTTCCTCAGTAGTGGAAGCAGTTAAAGTAGTATTGAGGTCAGCAGTCCCGTGACCCTCGGTGGGAGGTGGTCAGTCCCTCAAGTCTACAGCACAGGTCTGCTGCCGTCTTGACCAGCGCTGTCATGATTTTTACAACTGATTCTTCTTTACATTCTTCTTTGTGCTATCAGATAGTGTTTATTTGGTTTTTTCTGCCTTATTCTCTTAGATTTTTAGCTTGGACGATCTGGTCTCCAGGCTTCTCAACCTGGATGATACGATCTCCAGGCTTCTCAACCTGGATGATACGATCTCCAGGCTTCTCACCCTGGATGATACGATCTCCAGGCTTCTCAACCTGGATGATACGATCTCCAGGTTTCTCACCCTGGATGATACGATCTCCAGGCTTCTCAACCTGGATGATACGATCTCCAGGCTTCTCAACCTGGATGATACGATCTCCAGGCTTCTCAACCTGGATGATACGATCTCCAGGCTTCTCAACCTGGATGATACGATCTCCAGGCTTCTCAACCTGGATGATACGATCTCCAGGCTTCTCAACCTGGATGATACGATCTCCAGGCTTCTCAACCTGGATGATACGATCTCCAGGCTTCTCAACCTGGATGATACGATCTCCAGGCTTCTCAACCTGGATGATACGATCTCCAGGCTTCTCACCCTGGATGACACGATCTCCAGGCTTCTCAACCTGGATGATACGATCTCCAGGCTTCTCACCCTGGATGACACGATCTCCAGGCTTCTCAACCTGGATGATACGATCTCCAGGCTTCTCAACCTGGATGATACGATCTCCAGGCTTCTCAACCTGGATGATACGATCTCCAGGCTTCTCAACCTGGATGATACGATCTCCAGGCTTCTCAACATTCACAGTTACCTGCGAGGTCCTCATGAGTTGATGTTCAATGGTATGGAACAAGTTTCCTACCCACTGACTTGGCATCCTGGGCCAGCGGAAGCTTCAAGTCGCAATGGTAGTGTGCTCAGTTCTGTATCCACCCTCCCTTCCCTATGTATGAATATATATATATATATATATATATATATATATGCAGAACAACTATTGTGAAAAAATAGAATTCCAATCGCTTTCGTGATTTCTCACATTGATAATGTGAGAAATCACGAAAGCGCTTGAAATTCTACAATTTTTTTTTTCACAGTAGTTGTTCTGCATATTGTAATATCAAGTGTTTACTGTGATCTTATTTGCATATAAACGTTTCGCCAACCAGTACGTTTATCAATTCAATACAGAGTTATTATATGAAGAGAGAGGATGATGAGGTAATCAGTCGTTCAACCTGGCAGAATTATGCACACAGGACTGTGACAGATGAGGTAATCAGTCATTCAACCTGGCAGAATTATGCACACAGGACTGTGACAGATGAGGTAATCAGTCGTTCAACCTGGCAGAATTATGCACACAGGACTGTGACAGATGAGGTAATCAGTCATTCAGGTTAAAAGCCAGTGTTCAGTATCTTAGTCTTGATATATACAGGAGAGAGGTGTAAGCAGCTGTCAGCCAAAGGTTTCTTTCAATCAGTTGACCTGACTCCTTAAATGCACATTTGATGGACTAAACATATCGACTCCTGGCTGAGAGACTGATTACCTCAAACTCCTCATTTTCCACTGTTCTTCTCTGCATTGGACTGCAGAAGCCATTTGCTGGCGAAACAAGCGTCTCATTCTTCAACTGCGAGGAGATCCTGACCACACGTGGAGTGAAATACAGTGATCTGTCTCCGGCCTCTTTTAACCTGGTGACTGACCGGGCAGTCACCAAGGCCAAGGACTCTGCTTATAGTTAGTGATGAAGCAGTTAAGGCGGCTGCTGGTGTACCCTTCATTCAGGGGAAAATTCCTTATGTCAGGAAGACACTTTACAGAGTAAACATAAAATAGAGTGGCTCTGCATATGTTGTTTTCTCAATACATGAACACCTCAATCTCTTCAGCAGTCCCCAGTACATTAATCATCTCTGTATTCGACTAAATAGGCTTGCTGCGCGGGCAAAACGTCGCGGAAATAAATATATATCAAAGCGTTGCACATAGGTGTCATCTACAAAATTCTTACATTGGATTGAGGTAAGAAAAGACAAGGAGCTCTGTGTTGTGCTCCCGACCCTAGACAACACACGTGATGAACTATGGACACCGCTGTTGGAACCAGGCTCTGTTAGAACCGAGCTCTGTTGGAATTAAAGCTCTGTTGGAACTAGGTTCTGTCTGAACTAGACTGTTGGAGCAAGGCTCTGTTGGAACAAGGCTCTGTTAGTACAAGACTCTGTTGGAAGAAGGCTCTGTTGGAAGAAGGCTCTGTTGGAACTAGGCTCTGTTGGAACTAGACTATTGGAACTAGACTCTGTTGGAACTAGACTGTTGGAACTAGACTCTGTTGGAACTAGACTATTGGAACTAGACTATTGGAACTAGACTCTGTTGGAACTAGACTATTGGAACTAGACTGTTGGAACTAGACTATTGGAACTAGACTCTGTTGGAACTAGACTATTGGAACTAGACTCTGTTGGAACTAGACTCTGTTAGTTCACGTCAAATACTATTTCTCCAAGGTTGATGGACTGATTACATCATCTTTATCACACTACTACACCTGTTGCCTCTATATTTGACTGAAAAAGCCTACTATGTAGTCGAAACGTTTCATCAATAAAGATACCCAACTGTTGCACATTTCTTAATCTTCAACTTGTCGTTATTTTATACCATTTTCAACACTATTATTGTTGGTGCATTGCTATTGATAAAGCCACCGTCCAGTGGCTTTACCAGTAGAAATTCAATACAAAGTCACTGGATGGCGAAACGTCTACAAATACAGATGCACAAATGTTGCACTTGTGTCTAATTCTTCATCTTGAATGGTGTTGTACACCATTCATGTATATTATTGTTGGTGCATGGCCAGAGAACACCAGACGTTGCATTACACAGTCATTTCACATGCAGACACAGTCTACTACGTTTACATATAACCATCAGTCTACTACGTTACATACAACCATCAGTCTACTACGTTACATATAACCATCAGTCTACTACGTTACATACAACCATCAGTCTACTACGTTACATACAACCATCAGTCTACTACGTTACATACAATCAGCAGTGTTTGTTGTGACTCTTGTCACCTGACAATGTGTGCAGGAGTGGTGTGGTCGAGGAAGGTTCCCAGTACGACCACTAACACCGTGTTATGATGAGTGAGAGAGACAGGTGTCGGTATTCCATACCATGATAATGATGATCAGTGTTGATGAAGCTGTGTGTAAGATAACCAGACAACTGCTGATTACGTTTCTATGTTGGTACATGCAAATGATTTATCTTGTTTATATTCTGCAGGGATACATTCTCTGTCTGTCTCTCTCTCTCTCTCTCTCTCTCTCTCTCTCTCTCTCTCTCTCCACTTACACTCACCAGCGCATCGCATTCAGCCTGTTGTAACCTGCCTTACATGCATATTTAATTTATTTATGTGCAAGAATTATATATTCAAATACTTTTAACACTTTCTGTTGTTAATTAATGTGAATTCATCTCTAAATTTGGAGACACTTTACAAATTAAATATGTATATATATATATATTATATATATATATATATATATATATATATATATATATATATATATATATATATGTGTGTGTGTGCAATAAGATGACAGTAAACAGGTGGTATCACAATATGCAAAACAATGACTGTGGAAATATAGTGAGAAATCACGAAAGCGCTTGGAAGTTCACTATTTAACACAGTGTTACTACAACAAACAAGGATAATGGAAGTCAAATGTTGCTTCAGAATTCGGCCTTAAGAAATGTATACCAGCACCCAGATTAAATATGAATGCCAGCGCTGGAGAAAATTCCAGTAATGAACTTGACCTAACATAGAATAGAGAAGGAGCACTGCCGCAGGCCTACGTATATTTATTCCGAAACATTTCACCTACACAGTAGGCTTCTTCAGTCGAGTACAGAGAAGGCAGCAGAAGCAGTAGAGATGTAAAGACGATGTAGTTAGTCCATCACTCTTGAAGACGTATTTTTGAGGTGGTCAGTCCCTCAGCCTGGAGGGACTGATCCATAGTCTGCAACAGTGTGAAGCTGAAGCGACAGTAGAGACTTGTAGACTGTCGTAGGTGTGGCGCAGATAACCTTAACAGGAGACGTGGAGTCCACTAGTAGAAATAAGAATGTAATCACTGAGAGGGCAGCTCCACGTCCAATCCTTCTTACTTGTATACCGTTATTATATTCACTACATGCCCATGTTGGGCGGCTCCTACTTACACTCTACTCATATTCACTACGTGCCCATGTTGGGCGGCTCCTACTTACACTCTACTCATATTCACTACGTGCCCATGTTGGGCGGCTCCTACTTACACTCTACTCATATACATGCCCAACATAATTCTTCGCATCAATGACGCCACGTGATAGTTTGTCCCACTCACCTACAACTCTATTGCTAAAGATTAATGAATTCTTGACCTGAAGGTTAATATATAACCTACACCTGAAGTGCCGTGTCGTACCCTCTCCCTATATAAACATATTTCCATCTTATATTTCATATCTGCTGAAGAGGACTTCACTTGAGAGCTGAAATAGTTAAATCAGTGATTTATTAAGTAATAGTTAAATCAGTGATTAAGTAATAGTTAAATCAGTGATTTATTAAGTAACAGTTAACAGTAGTAACAATTCTGTTTCATGTTAGAATTAATTCTCGAGGTGATATAATATAAATACATTCTCAGTTTGCTTATTCAGAGTGATTGCTGAGCAATGAATTTAAAGCGTCTATTCTGCTAAGTCGACACGGAATATAAACAAGGTTGAAATTTTTAGTGTCAGAAGGCCGTCAATATTATATCTGATGTCTCCTAGAACAAAAGGAAGAAATTTTCAACATAAACTACCTAAAGTCACACTTGGAAAGTTCGATGCCCAGTGAGGGTAGAAACATTGGGCGTGTTTCTTTACACCGGTTGTCTATGTTCACCCATCAGTAAAATAGGTACCTGGGTGTTAGTCGACTGGTGTGGGTCGCATCCTGGGACAAAACTGACCTGATTTACCCGAAATACTCAGCATAACAAGCGGCTTTCTATATAGTAGTATGTCATTGATGTCAGCTAGGCTTGTATACCTTGTATATGTACTTGTAGAAATAAAGATATTATTATTATTATTATTATTATTCTTGAAGAGTGGTCATGTCTTGCTAGAAATAACATATGCTGTTAGATATGACTCAGGAGATGAAAAAGTCAATGCATAAAGAGGAACGACCATAAACACGAGTTATATTTAGAGAAACTAAATAAATAATATCACGAGAGATATAAATACGTGGAGAGAGATCTATAACATATGAAAATGGAAGTAAACAATTGATGTAGAGCTACGAAAACAAAACTTGACACAACATAGTAAGAGCCACCCAAGAAAATTATCAGAGGCTGAAGGAGGCCAGAAATGAAAATACAACTGTCAAGAGAGAGAAACATAGATTAAAAAAATAAGAAATAACAGACAAAAGCAAGGGAGAACCAAATCTTTTATTCAGGTTTGTAAAAAAAAAGCATAATAAATGTTGGAAGGAAAAATATAAAAAGAATAAAAAAATTTTGGATAGTGACAAGTTAACAGCAGTAGAACCAGGTTAGGCAGCAGAAGTAGAACCAGGTTAAGCAGCAGCACTAGAACCAGGTTAGGCAGCAGCAGTAGAACCAGGTTATGCAGCAGCACTAGAACCAGGTAAGGCAGCAGCACTAGAACCAGGTAAGGCAGCAGCTCTAGAACCAGGCAAGACAGCAGCACTAGAACCAGGCAAGACAGCAGTACTAGAACCAGGCAAGACAGCAGTACTAGAACCAGGTAAGACAACAGCACTAGAACCAGGTAAGGCAGCAGCACTAGAACCAGGTAAGGCAGCAGCTCTAGAACCAGGCAAGACAGCAGCACTAGAACCAGGCAAGACAGCAGTACTAGAACCAGGTAAGACAACAGCACTAGAACCAGGTAAGGCAGCAGCACTAGAACCAGGGAAGACAGCAGCACTAGAACCAGGGAAGACAGCAGCACTAGAACCAGGTAAGGCAGCAGTTCTAGAACCAGGTTAGGCAACAGCAGCACTAGAACCAGGTTAGGCAGCAGCACTAGAACCAGGTAAAGCAGCAGCACTAGAACCAGGTAAGGCAGCAGCACTAGAACCAGGTAAGGCAGCAGCATTAGAACCAGGTAAGACAGCAGCACTGGAATCAGGTAAGACAGCAGCACTAGAACCAGGTAAGGCAGCAGCACTAGAACCAGGTAAGGCAGCAGTTCTAGAACCAGGTTAGGCAGCAGCACTAGAACCAGGTAAGGCAGCAGCACTAGAACCAGGTAAGGCAGCAGCACTAGAACCAGGTTAGGCAGCAGCACTAGAACCAGGTTAGGCAGCAGCACTAAAACCAGGTAAGGCAGCAGCACTAGAACCAGGTAAGGCAGCAGCACTAGAACCAGGTAAGGCAGCAGCACTAGAACCAGGTAAGACAGCAGCACTAGAACCAGGTAAGGCAGCAGCACTAGAACCAGGTAAGGCAGCAGCATTAAAACCAGGTAAGGCAGCAGCACTAGAACCAGGGAAGACAGCAGCACTGGAACCAGGTTAGGCAGCAGCACTAGAACCAGGTTAAGCAGCAGCACTAGAACCAGGTAAGGCAGCAGCTCTAGAACCAGGTAAGACAGCAGCACTAGAACCAGGCAAGACAGCAGTACTAGAACCAGTTAAGACAGCAGCACTAGAACCAGGTAAGTCAGCAGCACTAGAACCAGGTAAGACAGCAGCACTAGAACCAGGTTAGGCAGCAGCACTAGAACCAGGTTAGGCAGCAGCACTAGAACCAGGTAAGACAGCAGCACTAGAACCAGACAAGACAGCAGTACTAGAACCAGGTAAGACAACAGCACTAGAACCAGGTAAGACAACAGCACTAGAACCAGGTAAGGCAGCAGCACTAGAACCAGGTAAGACAGCAGCACTAGAACCAGGTAAGACAGCAGCACTAGAACCAGGTAAGACAGCAGCACTAGAACCAGGTAAGACAGCAGCACTAAAACCAGGTAAGACAGCAGCACTAAAACCAGGTAAGACAGCAGCACTAGAACCAGGTAAGACAGCAGCACTAGAACCAGGTAAGACAGCAGCACTAGAACCAGGTAAGACAGCAGCACTAGAACCAGGTAAGGCAGCAGCAGTTTGAGTTTTAAAATAATGGCCAAAAATATTGTACTGTCTATTGAAATTTTTCTATAATTTTATTACAAGAAGACAAATTGGCAGACAAATGAGAGATGAGACACAGTTGTGCTAATATTTATGAAGGAATGACTGTAAACTACAAAAAGGATTCGCTAACAAGTGTTGCTCTGGAGTCTGACGTGTGTGCATCACCTGGATTTCTTTGCTGAGCGAAACGTGTCGCCTACGCAGTAGGCTCTTTAAAATACAGAGGCAGTAGGCACAGTAGCGAAGTAAACATGATGTAATCAGTCCATCAGTTTTGGAGAAATAGTTTGCGAGGTGGTCAGTCCCTCAGCCTGGAGAAGTGTTTATCTACACAGTCTGCCATCAACAATAACACACTCAGCTCCTGCACATACGTATTACTCTTCAGTCTGTCGGTATTATATACCGTTTTTCAACGTAAGTCTTGCTCTAAAAACTTCAGGAAAGAATAAGAGAAAGCAATTCTATTTTTCGACTGTAAATTCATATATAAAAATTCCATTAATCTATTATGAAGTACGATAAAGCAGCTAAATTACTGGGAACGGTTGAAGTCCCTTGATTTGTATTCCCTGGAACGCAGGAGAGAGATATACATGATAATATACACTTGGAAAATCCTAGAGGGATTGGTACCAAACTTGCACACGAAAGTCACTCCCTATGAAAGCAAAAGACTCGGCAGACGATGGAACATTCCCCCAATAAAAAGCAGGGGCGCCACGAGTACACAGAGACAACACATAAGGGGGATTACCAATAGACCCCTGGCTGTCTTCAAGAAGGCGCTGGACAGGCACCTAAAGTCAGTACCTGACCAGCCGGGCTGTGGTTCGTACGCCAGTTTGCGTGCGGCCAGCAGTAACAGCTTGATTGATCAGACCCTCATCCCCCCATGAGGCCTGATCTCAGACCGGGCCCCGGGGGCGTTAACCCCCGAAACCCTCTCCAGGTAAACTCCAGGTATACGATAATAGTTTAAAAAATGGAAAGCTGAGTTACCTTGATCTAGAATTTAGGAAAACTTTGTCAAGGTTCCCATGAATGACTAATTTGAAAAAAAAAACAATATGAATAAAAGGCAATGTTTTTTTTACGATATATGAGAGACATTCTGTTTGATAGAAAAATGTGAGCAGTTGTAAAAGAAAAAAAATGCTCTCGTAAGACGTGACGAGCGGGGTGCCACAAGGATGTGTCCTTCCCCACATAACGTTTTCAATTAATGTCAGAAACTTACCAGAAAGAATCTAAAACTATACGAATATATTTGCAGTTGATACACAAAAGTTATGTAACATAAACAACAATAAAATACTAAATCTAAATAACTTGAATACACTCAACAAATATAGAGGCAGATGGATGATTGAATTGAATGAAGAAAATCATATGAGGGGAAAGTGGAGGAAATAAATTAGATCACGCGAAGAATACAGACTGTCACAAAATATGGAAAGTGGAAGTGAGAGGGACCTAGGAGTTACCATAAAAAAATCACCGGAAGATGAAATAGACGAAATTAAGAAATTCAAATGATACATTGAAGAATTACAAACCAGTTTTTTTTTAAATCTGACTAAAGATGTGAACGTAGTTGTTTATAAGACACCATAGGTCAAAATTAGAATATCCATCTGGTGTGTTGTGCCCACAACTCAGAAAAAGATTGAAAAAAGCTACAAAACAGCTAACAGAGATGTAAAATGTGAGTTAGGAATTATCTTGGTAACTCCTACACACCCCATTCTCCCAGACCCTCCATCTCCCCCTTGAGAACCTTCCTCTCCTGCCCTCGTCCTTGAGGAAAGCTGCTTTAAACTGAGGCGAGGCTGGTGTAAGTTGAGGGAATCACTCAGAGTGGCTCGGAAGTAGATACTTCCGGTCTGCTCCCACTTCCGGTCGGCCCACCCCCCCACTTCCGGTCACCCCCACTTCCGGTCGGCCCCCCACCCCCCTTGACCCCCCTTTTTTTTTTTTTTTTCCGCGCCCTTTGCCCGCGCCCGCCCGCCCCGCGCCCCGCCCCGCGCCCTTCCGCGTCGAGCCGCCCCGAGCTGCCTTCTGCAGCGCCTTCTGCTGCGGATCGCCCCCGCATCTCGATTTTTTTTTTCAATATATTTTTTTCGATTTTTTTCAAATTTTTTCATTTTTTACTTGACCTCTATGGAGAGTCAGGGATATGGTAACTCCCTATGGGGTAGAAATTTTCTAGATTTCAATAAAAAGAACGAAAAGACTCATTCCTCCATCTCCTTAGATCAAGTTT
Source organism: Cherax destructor (assembly GCA_009830355.1). Lineage (NCBI taxonomy): Eukaryota > Metazoa > Arthropoda > Malacostraca > Decapoda > Parastacidae > Cherax > Cherax destructor. Next base: position 69,560 of record WNWK01004021.1, read on the forward strand.
TGAAGACCCCCCTATGGGGGCAAGCATTTTGTATAACCCCCTATGGGGTCTCTCTTTAAGTTAAAATGAGCTAAAAGGACAAGTTGAGTGTAGCCTTCTGTTGGCTGAGGGGAGACTGGTGTAGGCTGAGGAGAGGCTGGTGTAGGTTAAGAGGAGACTGGTGTAGGCTGAGGAGAGGCTGGTGTAGGTTGAGGGGAGACTGGTGTAGGCTGAGGGGAGACTGGTGTAGGCTGAGGAGAGGCTGGTGTAAGTTGAGGGGAGACTGGTGTAGGCTGAGGAGAGGCTGGTGTAAGTTGAGGGGAGACTGGTGTAGGCTGAGGGGAGACTGGTGTAGGCTGAGGAGAGGCTGGTGTAGGTTGAGAGGAGACTGGTGTAGGCTGAGGGGAGACTGGTGTAGGCTGAGGAGAGGCTGGTGTAGGTTGAGGGGAGACTGGTGTAGGCTGAGGCGAGGCTGGTGTAAGTTGAGGGGAGACTGGTGTAGGCTGAGGGGAGACTGGTGTAGGCTGAGGAGAGGCTGGTGTAGGTTGAGAGGAGACTGGTGTAGGCTGAGGAGAGGCTGGTGTAGGTTGAGGGGAGACTGGTGTAGGCTGAGGGGAGACTGGTGTAGGCTGAGGGAAGACTGGTGTAGGCTGAGGGAAGACTGGTGTAGGCTGAGGGGAGGCTGATGTAGGCTGAGGGGAGACTGGTGTAGGCTGAGGAGAGGCTGGTGTAGGTTGAGAGGAGACTGGTGTAGGCTGAGGAGAGGCTGGTGTAGGTTGAGAGGAGACTGGTGTAGGCTGAGGAGAGGCTGGTGTAAGTTGAGGGGAGACTGGTGTAGGCTGAGGGGAGACTGGTGTAGGCTGAGGAGAGGCTGGTGTAAGTTGAGGGGAGACTGGTGTAGGCTGAGTAGAGGCTGGTGTAAGTTGAGGGGAGACTGGTGTAGGCTGAGAGGAGACTGGTGTAGGCTGAGGAGAGGCTGGTGTAGGTTGAGAGGAGACTGGTGTAGGCTGAGGGGAGACTGGTGTAGGCTGAGGAGAGGCTGGTGTAGGCTGAGGAGAGGCTGGTGTAGGCTGAGGGGAGACTGGTGTAGGCTGAGGCGAGGCTGGTGTAAGTTGAGGGGAGACTGGTGTAGGCTGAGGGGAGACTGGTGTAGGCTGAGGAGAGGCTGGTGTAGGTTAAGAGGAGACTGGTGTAGGCTGAGGAGAGGCTGGTGTAGGTTGAGGGGAGACTGGTGTAGGCTGAGGGGAGACTGGTGTAGGCTGAGGGAAGACTGGTGTAGGCTGAGGGAAGACTGGTGTAGGCTGAGGGGAGGCTGATGTAGGCTGAGGGGAGACTGGTGTAGGCTGAGGAGAGGCTGGTGTAGGTTGAGAGGAGACTGGTGTAGGCTGAGGAGAGGCTGGTGTAGGTTGAGAGGAGACTGGTGTAGGCTGAGGAGAGGTTGGTGTAGGTTGAGAGGAGACTGGTGTAGGCTGAGGAGAGGCTGGTGTAGGCTGAGGGAAGACTGGTGTAGGCTGAGGGAAGACTGGTGTAGGCTGAGGGAAGACTGGTGTAGGCTGAGGGAAGACTGATGTAGGCTGAGGGAAGACTGATGTAGGCTGAGGGGAGGCTGATGTAGGCTGAGGGGAGACTGGTGTAGGCTGAGGGGATGCTGGTGTAGGCTGAGGGGATGCTGGTGTAGGCTGAGGGGATGCTGGTGTAGGCTGAGGGGATGCTGGTGTAGGCTGAGGGGATGCTGATGTAGGCTGAGGAGAGGCTGGTGTCACTGAGTGGTGACCACAGAGGCTATAAGACTCATCTCCGCCTGGAACACAAGGTAAAGGTGTCTTAATTTGCATAAGCGATCGGTTTTCTAGTCGAGTGGGGAATAGGAGTGAGGGAGGAGTGAGTGGGGAATAGGGGGAGAGAAGGGGAATAGGGGAGTGAAGGGGAATAGGGGTGAGCGGGGAAAAAGGGATGTGAAGGAGTGTGGGGGAAGAAGGGACTGAGGATTACAGCTTCGTCATATCTGGGATACAGTGTCTTGTCACTATCACCACCACCATTATTGTCACCACTATCACAATTATTACTACCACCACCACCACCACCACTGTGACCACAACCATTATGACCACTATCACCACCATCACTCTCATCTTCCTCTACCTAGACCTACACACACACACACACACACACGTGTTACATTAATTACGAATGTGACGCCAATTAACTAACATATCTACGAGAGAATACCATAAGGTCAAGCTGGTGATTCCCGTCTAGCATGTAGCCCCTCTCAGCCTGGTCATCATCGAGTCAACACTTCTCTCTACTCCCTCTAGGAGAACCCTCTTCTCTGTTCTTCTCATGTAGATTCACTTCTCTGGTAGAGTATGTATTCGTTGGTGAGGAGAAACAAAAAGGCACAATACCGTGACTGGAATAATACATGTATAGTTCATGTCCTGAACTGTACGTAAGTGCCTTTTTCCACATTTTGTAGGTATCACCACATCAATTTTCAATTCACAAATAACCTGCACATAGGTGAATGAAACTATGTGCGGGTTACCTGTGTATTAGGCTTCAGTTCCCGAGTCTAACTCTGGACTTACCTTGTTGAGTAAAAGGACACAAGTGCAACTAATGTGACATTTTATTGTGGCAACGTTTCGCTCTCCAGGAGCTTTGTCAAGCCATTATAAACAATACATGGACACAGAGGGTATATATAGGCTTAGAGTGAGGTGTAGTAATAGCTTTTATAACCTACTGATATGCAAGTTGATATTTGTACCACTCGTATTATTATTTCTACCTCTAGTATTATTGCTACTACTACCAACTCTAGTATTACTGCTACAACTACCACCTCTAGTATTACTGCTACAACTACCACCTCTAGTATTACTACTACTACCGCTACCACTAGTATTACAACTACACCTTATTTTAAGCCTATATATACCCTCTTGTGTCCATGTATTTGTAACGGTTTGATAAAGCTCCTGGAGAGCGAAACGTTGCCACAATAAAATGTCAAATTAGTTGCACTAGTGTCCTTTTACTTAACATATTGTCGGTAATTCTACCAACATTAATACACATAGACTTACGTTGTTCTGACTGGCATCTACACACTGTCGTAGTCGGGGTTTGCAAGTTGCTGAACTCAGATTCAGTAAATTGGGAGTGTTTTTTTGCCATGTATGGAGGATTTATCAACTGTTCCCAGTTAGGTTTGTTTTCGTGTCTCCTCCCCTGCCTGACGCTGTGATCCTCACTGTTACTTTGCGTCTCCCTCCTTGCCTGACGCTGTGATCCTCACGGTTACTTTGCGTCTCCTCCCCTGCCTGACGCTGTGATCCTCACGGTTACTTTGCGTCTCCCTCCTTGCCTGACGCTGTGATCCTCACGGTTACTTTGCGTCTCCTCCCCTGCCTGACGCTGTGATCCTCACGGTTACTTTACGTCTCCTCCCCTGCCTGACGCTGTGATCCTCACGGTTACTTTGCGTCTCCCTCCTTGCCTGACGCTGTGATCCTCACGGTTACTTTGCATCTCCTCCTGCCTGACGCTGTGATCCTCACGGTTACTTTGCGTCTCCTCCTGCCTGACGCTGTGATCCTCACGGTTACTTTGCGTCTCCCTCCTTGCCTGACGCTGTGATCCTCACGGTTACTTTGCGTCTCCTCCCCTGCCTGACGCTGTGATCCTCACGGTTACTTTGCGTCTCCTCCCCTGCCTGACGCTGTGATCCTCACGGTTACTTTGCGTCTCCTCCCCTGCCTGACGCTGTGATCCTCACGGTTACTTTGCGTCTCCTCCCCTGCCTGACGCTGTGATCCTCACGGTTACTTTGCGTCTCCCTCCTTGCCTAACGCTGTGATCCTCACGGTTACTTTGCGTCTCCCTCCTTGCCTGACGCTGTGATCCTCACGGTTACTTTGCGTCTCCTCCCCTGCCTGACGCTGTGATCCTCACGGTTACTTTGCGTCTCCTCCTGCCTAACGCTGTGATCCTCACGGTTACTTTGCGTCTCCTCCTGCCTAACGCTGTGATCCTCACGGTTACTTTGCGTCTCCTCCTGCCTACGCTGTGATCCTCACGGTTACTTTGCGTCTCCTCCTGCCTGACGCTGTGATCCTCACGGTTACTTTGCGTCTCCTCCCTGCCTGACGCTGTGATCCTCACGGTTACTTTGCGTCTCCTCCTGCCTGACGCTGTGATCCTCACGGTTACTTTGCGTCTCCTCCTGCCTGACGCTGTGATCCTCACGGTTACTTTGCGTCTCCTCCTGCCTGACGCTGTGATCCTCACGGTTACTTTGCGTCTCCTCCCCTGCCTGACGCTGTGATCCTCACGGTTACTTTGCGTCCCTCCCCTGCCTGACGCTGTGATCCTCACGGTTACTTTGCGTCTCCTCCTGCCTGACGCTGTGATCCTCACGGTTACTTTGCGTCTCCTCCTGCCTGACGCTGTGATCCTCACGGTTACTTTGCGTCTCCTCCTGCCTAACGCTGTGATCCTCACGGTTACTTTGCGTCTCCTCCTTGCCTAACGCTGTGATCCTCACGGTTACTTTGCGTCTCCTCCCCTGCCTGACGCTGTGATCCTCACGGTTACTTTGCGTCTCCTCCCTGCCTGACGCTGTGATCCTCACGGTTACTTTGCGTCTCCCACCTTGCCTGACGCTGTGATCCTCACGGTTACTTTGCGTCTCCTCCCTGCCTGACGCTGTGATCCTCACGGTTACTTTGCGTCTCCCTCCTTGCCTGACGCTGTGATCCTCACGGTTACTTTGCGTCTCCTCCCCTGCCTGACGCTGTGATCCTCACGGTTACTTTGCGTCTCCTCCTGCCTGACGCTGTGATCCTCACGGTTACTTTGCGTCTCCCTCCTTGCCTAACGCTGTGATCCTCACGACTACTTTGTGTATTTTACTGTTTGGGGAACTGGTCTCTTTATTGTTCAAGGAAGATGCGCTTATTGCCTCTCTGTTGGTCAGACGTTAGTTTATGTTATTACTCAAATTAAAATAACAGAACAATGTGTCTTCAGATCAGAAATGAGTCAGTCTTTATTTATTTGGTTATACTAAGTTAAATCTGCATAATGTACTTTTAGGTGCACATAATATACGTGTGTCCTCACCACCATTGTTAAAAATTTATATCTTACTGTTTCGTTCTAAGATTTAGAAGATTATTGACGAAACAATAAGATATCTAAGTCTTGTTGAGCACACTATACACACATCCTGTGCCCTCCCAGAACACACTCACTCCCATTCTGTGCTCTCCCAGAACACACTCACTCGAATCCTGTTCTCTCCCAGAACACACTCACTCCCATACTGTGCCCTCCCAGAACACACTCCCATACTGTGCCCTCCCAGAACACACTCCCATACTGTGCCCTCCCAGAACACACACCCATCCTGTGCTCTCCCAGAACACACTCACTCCCATCCTGTGTCCTCCTAGAGCATTCCCAACTCCTGTACTCTCCCATTGACTGACGGAATAATAAGATACAATAAAATATCAAGTCTTGTTTAGCACACTACACACACACACACACACACACACACACACACACACACACACACACACACACACACACACACACGTACACGCACACGCACACACACACAGAGTGATGGAAGCCACTCAACCCACCAAGACCACTACCTCTAGCAAACGCGAAATTGAAAGTCGAGCAGAAGTGTGAAGAGTTATTGTTGAAGTTGTGGAGGTGGAGAGAGTGTGTGTGGATGATTCTCACCCCGTCCCCACCTCTTAATGTTGTATTGTGCCTCCCATTGTAGCCACCTGGTGAGTAGTGGTGGTGGTGTGTTGTAGTGTGTAGTGGCGGTGTGTAGTGGCGGTGATAAGTAGTGGTGGTGGTAGTAGTAGTAGTAATCGTAGAGGTGGTGGTAGTAGTAATCGTAGTGGTGGTAATAGTAATCGTAGTGGTGGTAATAGTAATCGTAGTGGTGGTAATAGTAGTAATCGTAGTGGTGGTAGTAGTAGTAATCGTAGTGGTGGTAGTAGTAGTAATCGTAGTGGTGGTAATAGTAATTATAGTGGTGGTAGTAGTAGTAATCGTTGTGGTGGTAATAGTAGTGGTGGTAATAGTAGTAATCGTAGTGGTGGTAGTAGTAGTAATCGTCGTGGTGGTAGTAGTAATCGTAGTGGTGGTAGTAGTAATCGTAGTGGTGGTGGTAGTAGTAATCGTAGTGCTGGTAATAGTAGTAATCGTAGTAGTGGTGTCACTCCATAAACCTCCACACATAAGCACATTTAATCACCTACCAACATTTGACATTTCTACATTCTACCTAAAATCTCACCTTCGCCAACTAATCTCCCTTGGACGAGCCTAGGATTACACTTGCAGACAAACTAACTGATAAATCCCCCGAAAATCCTTAACTCCCCCTGCTAGGATTTACCTCATCCTTTGGTTCCGGGAAGGTCTTTGAAAGGTAGGATTTAGCCAGGATTTTCTATTTATCGTGTTAAACTAGCTGGGATTTGCACTAGTGAAAATTCTGTTTTGGAAGCTTCTGAACGTTAGTTAACTAGATGTTAGTTTCCACTGTGTTACACTAGACACGGGTTGCATATTACACGCCAGCAATAAGAGCCTGGTGAATCTGGCTAAGTACCACTAGTCATAAAGGAAAGAGTTACTCGAAATGCACTACCATGAAAATTAAAAGTTAACAATAGTTTACTTGATCTAGGAGGATTGATCATCAAATAACATACTATAACAAGAATATTTGAAGTTTAAGAAAAGCGGCTTAAACACATTGCAGTGATGAGCTGTCAGGGAAAACTGTACTGTACAGTAAGACTAATTTTACCAGGATTATGTTAGTGTGTGTGTGTGTACGCGCGCACACACATCCATTCATAGCTTTAAGAAGAGGTATGATAAGGCTCATGGCGAAGGGAGAGAGACCCATAGCGGCCAGTGAAGAGGCGGGGCCAGGAGCTATGAATCGACCCCTGCAACCATAACTAGGCGAGTACAACTAGGTGAGTATACACACACACTATAACATATAACATGATAAAGCTCATGAAGCAGGGAAAGAGTGACTTAGTATCGACCAGTGATGAGGCGGGGCCACGAGCTATGACTCGACCCCTGCAACCACATAGGTAAGTACATATAGGTGAGTACACATGAACTGAAAATAAAGTCATTGAGTAAACAAAGGAGCGGATCCTGGTTCCCCTTAGTTTAGACGTTGTAATTATTAAGGGGAACCATGATTTTAAATTTACAGAAAATCAACAAATAAGTGTTGTTAAGTGCACTGTTATTCTTCACATCAAGATATAGACTGTATTCTCATCAGTGTTTTTGTGAGTCCACAGTTCATGGATGAAGAAATTTCAAAGATTTATGAAATAGCTAATATTCAAAACAATTGATAAATCTTTTAAAATAGCTAGAAATACTTTTTACAATTCAAAAAAAGACAAACAGTCTTATTCAACTAAAAATATGTTAGTTCTCTCTTGCTATGAAAACTTTCTTGATATACCTTCACTACTTAAGAATTTTAATATCAGAGTTGGTATTTAAAAATCTTGATACAGTAAAAAAAAAAATGATAAAAAAAAAAATCCGACCCAAATTCTGACGGGTGTCTACAAGATTCCTTGTAAAATATGTGATAAAGTTTATTACGGTCAAACTGGGAAAAATCTTGAACTAAGATTACAGCAACAAATATAGCATTAGAAGTGGACAAGATTTTAATGCTCTGTTTATTCATGCGAGAGATTTTAAATATACAATTGATTTTCAAAAGGCCGAGAAAGTTGTATTAAGCAAGTCCATGGTTCAGAAAAATATAATAGAATCAAAAGTTTCTTAAAAAAAAATTGAAATTAATATGAATCATGCTTTTGGATTATAAAAATTGGATTCGTTTATAATTAATAAAATTTGGGAAGAATTTTAAGATATATTCGACAAGTTAAAATGTTAAAGCTTGGGTGGAATATAATCTGTGTCTGACAGGTCCTTGACAACCCACCATAAAGGGTCAGGTGTTGTAAGTTGACCGTAGGTATAATCTCGTCCATATATGGCTTCTGATCTTTTATTTTTACAGTTCCTTAATAATGTGAAAAATCACGAAATCGTTTTAAAGTTCACTATTTCTCAGTGGTTATTCTGCATACTGTGATATCACCTGTTTACTTGTGCCCAATAGGTAAAACCTGCGATTTTGGCTTAAATGGCAACACTCTTCTTGCCGAATAAGGCAAGCGAAAATTTGTGTATGCAATAATTTCGCAAAAATCATTCTGAACCTAACGAAAAAAAATATTTCATTGTGTCTATTATTAAATTATTGTAAACTTATCTAAAATATATTTAGTTGGATTAGGCTAAATTAAATTGCGCTTGTTATAATAAGGTTAGGTAAGTTTACTAAGGTTCTTTTGGTACAAAATTATTAATTTTTACATTAACATAAATGAAAAAATATATATCTTTAAACGTAAAAGAGAAAATTTTAGAAAGGACTAAATTTTAAGCGAGTTCTTGCTAATTGACCGGTTTTACCTATTCGGCACGACATATATATATATATATATATATATATATATATATATATATATATATGCGTGTGTGTGTGTATGTGTGCAGTAAGTGGTTACGTGGTGCCTACACTTCAAGAAATACAAGTAATTCAAAAATGTCCCAAAAGTATAGCTACCACTTGAGAAATTAAGTCGTGTTTAAAGGCTGCAAGACTAACAATGCCCACTATGGATGATAGAGTAGAAAGAAAAGAGGCGATAACTACATACAAGGACATGAAAGAGTAGATAAAGATTTCTTTTGTACCAATAACAGGGATAACAAGAGGACACAGTTGAAAATTGAGGAAAAAAAGTGAAGCGGAAGGGACAACAGAAAATTTTTCTTGGCAGGCTGGTTGACCAATGGAATGATTTAAAAGAACGGGAAGTAACTGTTCCAACCACTGGATATCTGAAATAAAAATTGACATGAAAATAAATATTGAATACTGGACACCACGAGCATAGCTCTACTACTGGAGCTGGTAACAGGTGGTTAGGAAAAGGCAATTTTACACACACACACTAACACAAATACCAAACAGGTCGAGTGTCTTATCGACAAGTGCCTTTGACAAAATCGTAAGTAACACACACCCACACCAATTCGTTTGTTTGTTTGTTTGTGTTTGTTTTTTTGTTTCTTTGTTTCTTTGTTTCTTTCTCTCTCTCTCTCTCTCTCTCTCTCTCTCTCTCTCTCTCTTTACACAGGGTTTTACAAGATTAGGTTTAGGGTTCCTAACTTATTTACAAGTCAAGAGCTGTTACATCAGCTTATTTGAAAGCCTTTTTATTGTTATGAGACATACAAATAGGGACCAGGATGAAGGTGGAGTCACATCTGTGGGCCACCAATTTTATTTGGTCAACTGACTTTATTTCGACGATGTCGTTGTGCTGTACGAACATGTTCCAGACATGATTCATCCGCTCCCTCCCTCCCCCCCATCTCTCTCTCTCGCTCTCTCTCTCTGTATTTGTCAGAATTTCATATATAATTTCTCTTCCAGCGCCGTCATGTTGAAATGTGCCCAGTCAAAAATACTTTCTCGTTTTCCTCTTCCTCTTCTTTCTTCTTTCGTTCTCCATCCTTCTTCATCATCATCTTCCGATAATGCTGCTGCTGCTTCTAATACTGTTTCTGGTTTTGATGATTTGACTACTGCTGCTGCTGCTGCCTGCAGTTATTATTGCTGTTGCTGCTACTGCTGCTTCTTGAAGTTAAGTGTTGCTGCTGGATCTGCCACTGTTCTTGCTTCCACCAGTGTTGTTGCTGCTGGATCTGCCACTGTTCTTGCTCCCACCAGTGTTCTTGCTGCTGGATCTGCCACTGTTCTTGCTCCCACCAGTGTTGTTGCTGCTGGATCTGCCACTGTTCTTGCTCCCACCAGTGTTGTTGCTGCTGGATCTGCCACTGTTCTTGCTCCCACCAGTGTTGTTGCTGCTGGATCTGCCACTGTTCTTGCTTCCACCAGTGTTGTTGCTGCTGGATCTGCCACTGTTCTTGCTTCCACCAGTGTTGTTGCTGCTGGATCTGCAACTGTTCTTGCTCCCACCAGTGTTCTTGCTGCTGGATCTGCCACTGTTCTTGCTCCCACCAGTGTTGTTGCTGCTGGATCTGCCACTGTTCTTTCTCCCACCAGTGTTGTTGCTGCTGGATCTGCCACTGTTCTTGCTTCCACCAGTGTTGTTGCTGCTGGATCTGCCACTGTTCTTGCTTCCACCAGTGTTGTTGCTGCTGGATCTGCCACTGTTCTTGCTCCCACCAGTGTTGTTGCTGCTGGATCTGCCACTGTTCTTGCTTCCACCAGTGCTGTTGCTGCTGGATCTGCCACTGTTCTTGCTCCCACCAGTGTTGTTGCTGCTGGATCTGCCACTGTTCTTGCTTCCACCAGTGTTGTTGCTGCTGGATCTGCCACTGTTATTGCTCCCACCAGTGTTGTTGCTGCTGGATCTGCCACTGTTCTTGCTCCCACCAGTGCTGTTGCTGCTGGATCTGTCACTGTTCTTGCTCCACCAGTGTTGTTGCTGCTGGATCTGTCACTGTTCTTGCTCCCACCAGTGTTGTTGCTGCTGGATCTGCCACTGTTCTTGCTCCCACCAGTGTTGTTGCTACTGGATCTGCCACTGTTCTTGCTCCCACCAGTGCTGTTGCTGCTGGATCTGCCACTGTTCTTGCTTCCACCAGTGTTGTTGCTGCTGGATCTGCCACTGTTCTTGCTTCCACCAGTGTTGTTGCTGCTGGATCTGCCACTGTTCTTGCTCCCACCAGTGCTGTTGCTGCTGGATCTGTCACTGTTCTTGCTCCCACCAGTGTTGTTGCTGCTGGATCTGTCACTGTTCTTGCTCCCACCAGTGTTGTTGCTGCTGGATCTGCCACTGTTCTTGCTCCCACCAGTGTTGTTGCTACTGGATCTGCCACTGTTCTTGCTCCCACCAGTGCTGTTGCTGCTGGATCTGCCACTGTTCTTGCTTCCACCAGTGTTGTTGCTGCTGGATCTGCCACTGTTCTTGCTCCCACCAGTGCTGTTGCTGCTGGATCTGTCACTGTTCTTGCTCCCACCAGTGCTGTTGCTGCTGGATCTGCCACTGTTCTTGCTCCCACCAGTACTGTTGCTGCTGGATCTGCCACTGTTCTTGCTCCTACCAGTGTTGTTGCTGCTGGATCTGCCACTGTTCTTGCTCCCACCAGTGCTGTTGCTGCTGTTGCCGTTTCTATTTTTGATGCTGAATTTCCAGCTTCATTTACTGCTATTATTGCTGTTGTTAGTTACTGTTACCACTGTTTTTTCTGCCGTCGCCGATTTTGTTGCTGTTTTTAATTACCGCTGCCTTGTTTTTTTTGTCGCTGTTGTTGTCGTTGCTGTTCTTTCACTTTATTTCCTATTTTCCCTCTCCCTCCCATATCTTCTCTTTTCTCCTCCTTAACCTTTCTTCCTAATGAACAAAAAATCCCTCATATAGTTGTACAACTTTCTTTTACAGCTGCCACAGCTTTCATAATACTACTTGGCATTTTTCAACTCATCCACAACTATATTGCCAAACCATTATTTTCATCCGCCCTTTCTAAATCTAAATTTAATCCAGTTTGAATCCATTATTTGGAGTTCTGTCCATGGTTAGATATCATTGCCGTATTTGTAACGCCTTTATTTATGTCTGACTTCTACCTTTATGTGTCAATTATATTTTCCCTCATTCTACGTCTTTCAAGAGAATATAAATATGGCATAAAATGCCGACAAGTTGATAATTAGGGACATAGGTGCAACATTTAGGTATCTTTATTCTGAAACGTTTCCCCTACACAGTAGGCTTCTTCAGTCCCTACACAGTAGGCTTCTTCAGTCCCTACACAGTAGGCTTCTTCAGTCCCTACAGATGATGCAGCAGGAGGAGTTGAAATGTAAAGACGATGTAATCAGTCCATCACTCTAGACAACATAATTTTTTTTCAGTAGAGTGTAGGATGAGGGCTTTATTATAATTATAAGATGTATTCATTTTTCGAGTTTGTTCTATATCTTACGCAATACACTTACATCTATTCTGTAGTGTGGAGACCACAACGGCTCCACATAATGGAAAGGTTGCCTAACTAATGATGTATAGAATTGTACAATAACCCTTGGTCTCATACTACATATACTTCATATATACCCAAGTTATCTGTTATCCTTATTACTTACACTCATGCACTGATGTCTGGGCTTCAGGTTTCTTCTTTCCGTTATAACTCCCAAGTCCTCTTTGCATTCTGTATGATCAAATTCTGTATTATTTAGTTGATGTGTCAGTTATTTTCATTCCCGAGCATTAATAAGACTTGAACTACACCTGTCACCATCTTGTATATAATATTAGCGTGTTTAAATCATTACGAGGATCACTTATTACTCTCTGAAATTAACTGTTGATCAATTTCGTCATCAGCGAATTTACTCATGTCGTTTTTGCATGCCATTATGAAGGTCATTAATATAAGTTTCCAACGTCTCTCGTGTCTGGTCTTTATTCTAATTTCGCCTCGTATGTCTATTTGTCAGCCACGCCTCCACCCATGTCAGATTTCTTCTTGTACCACATTGCTATTTGCTTTAATTAGGTAAGGTTTGTCAAGAGACAGAACATGTGTTTCATAACCCACAGCTGGAGCATTTGGTCATCTGACCGAGGCCTTCCGCTGGCTTACCGGTTCACCCCTGAAAACAAATTATGGTCTTGCTTAAATTGTTGTACGTGGCATTATAAAAAGCTTTACGGAAATTAGAGAACATTGTATACAATAAACTTTGTTGTCTTAAGTGCCTCTCGTATATCAGCGTTGAGACTCACTAATCAGCTTATGCTTAGCAAAGTGTGTCTAATAATATTGATTCTAATAATTATCCCACTACTGATGTCAGGTTGACTGAGTGGTAACTTGATGATAGGAACTTATCTCCCGTTTCAGAGATGAGTCAGGGCAGCCATCTTATTTCAACCCTGGCGTACTTGTTATTCCTGGCGTAGAAGTGGTTCTGCCTATTCTCTCTCCCATTCCTCTCCCTACTACTTCCCCCCCAATTCTTTTCCTTTCCTACTTTTCCCATTTCTTCTATGTTCTCCCGTTCCCCATCTCCTCCCTTCCCTCCAGTATCATGTTATGATGGTATTTAGTACACTTCATTACCACGTGTTGCATTGTCTGTCTTTTTTCCCTTCCCTCCAACTCTACTCCTTTCTCCATCTAATCCATTGTCACCTAGTCATTCCTACCTTCAACACGTGTGACATTCTAACCTAGTCATTCCTACCTTCAACACGTGTGACATTGTCACCTAGTCATTCCTACCTTTAACACGTGTGACATTCTAACCTAGTCATTCCTACCTTCAACACGTGTGACATTCTAACCTAGTCATTCCTACCTTCAACACGTGTGACATTGTCACCTAGTCATTCCTACCTTCAACACGTGTGACATTGTCACCTAGTCATTCCTACCTTCAACACGTGTGACATTGTCACCTAGTCATTCCTACCTTCAACACGTGTGACATTGTCACCTAGTCATTCCTACCTTCAACACGTGTGACATCAACACTACCAGACCGTGACATAAGCAAAAGACCTCTTGTGCAACATTTGGGAAACCTCCTTGCCCATCTTCCCTCCCTCTTCTCTCTTCCTCCTGCTCCTCTCCCTCACTACAGCATCACGCATCACCTACACTCTGTCGTCCTCCTGAATGTCATTAAAAACATAACGTTAAATCCGCGTGTCCCCTAAACCGCCTGTGTTTTAAGTTAACGCTACTAGCACTGAGGCCAATTTTAAACCCCCTGCTCTTAAAAGTTGATGGAACATAATGGAGTCCTCGAAAAATGCCTTTTTTATATATAAAAGGAAAGAAATATCGAGAGAAAATGTCGAAATTATTAATCAGTCATTGGTGACACATTTTTTTTTTTTTGCTGTCTTGGCTGGTGCTGTTTTTGTTGCTATTTCTGGGGTTCTTTTGGTAGGCTATTTCTGGGGTTCTTTTGGTAGGCTATTTCTGGGGTTCTTTTGGTAGGCTATTTCTGGGGTTCTTTTGGTAGGCTATTTCTGGGGTTCTTTTGGTAGGCTATTTCTGGGGTTCTTTTGGTAGGCTATTTCTGGGGTTCTTTTGGTAGGCTATTTCTGGGGTTCTTTTGGTAGGCTATTTCGGTGTTTTTTTAGGTTGCTGTTGTGATCGTTGCTGTTCTTGCAGCTGCTGTCGTTTTCATGCTGCCCATATTGTTGCTCCTGTACTTTTAGATTGTTGCTAGTGGTCTTGCTGTTGTTGCAGCTGCCAGTGTTGTTTACCCTTGCTATTGTTGCAGCTGCCAGTGTTTACCCCTGCTATTGTTGCAGCTGCCATTGTTTACTCCTGCTGTTGTTGCAGCTGCCAGTGGTTTTTACTCCTGCTGTTGTTGCAGCTGCCAGTGTTGTTTACCCCTGCTGTTGTTGCAGCTGCCAGTGTTTACCCCTGCTGTTGTTGCAGCTGCCAGTGTTGTTTACCCTTGATGTTGCAGCTGCCAGTGTTGTTTACCCTTGATGTTGCAGCTGCCAGTGTTGTTTACCCCTGCTGTTGTTGCAGCTGCCAGTGTTGTTTACCCCTGCTGTTGTTGCAGCTGCCAGTGTTGTTTACCCCTGCTGTTGTTGCAGCTGACAGTGTTGTTTACCCCTGCTGTTGTTGCAGCTGCCAGTGTTGTTTACCCCTGCTGTTGTTGCAGCTGCCAGTGTTGTTTACCCCTGCTGTTGTTGCAGCTGCCAGTGTTGTTTACCCCTGCTGTTGTTGCAGCTGCCAGTGTTGTTTACCCCTGCTGTTGTTGCAGCTGCCAGTGTTGTTTACCCCTGCTGTTGTTGCAGCTGCCAATGTTGTTTACCCCTGCTGTTGTTGCAGTTACCAGTGTTGTTTACCCTTGCTGTTGTTGCAGCTACCAATGTTGTTTACCTCTGCTGTTGTTGCAGCTGCCAATGTTTACCCCTGCTGTTGTTGCAGCTGCCAGTGTTGTTTACCCCTGCTGTTGTTGTTCTTATTATACTGCTGTTTATGATTTTTCCTGTTTCTGTTATTTTAGTTGATTCTGCAGTTAAGAATTCTGTTACTGCTGCTGTTCCTGCTGTTGATATTTTATTTTCTGTTGCTGTTTTCATTGGAAAGGAAGTTATTATTTCTGGTGCTGTTTTAGCTGATATTACTGTTGTTGATACTGTTGATTCTGCTGCTGATAATGTTAGTACTGTTTGTGCTACTGTTGCTGCAACTGTTGCTGATAATGTTGATGCTGTTGCTGTCGATACTCTTATGTTGCTGTTATTGTTGACGATACTGTTATGTTGCTGTTTTGGTTTACGATACTGTTATGTTACTGTTATTGTTGACGATACTGTTGCTGTTATTGTTGACGATACTGTTGCTGTTATTGTTGACGATACTGTTGCTGTTATTGTTGACGATACAGTTGATGTTATTGTTGACGATACTGTTGCTGTTATTGTTGACGATACCGTTACTTTTATTATTGACACTTTTGATAGTCTTACTGATGCTCCAGTTGCTATAGTTAATCAAATAATAATTGAATTTACTACAGTTATCATAATTACTATTATAACACTATCATAATTACAACTTATAATAATTTCCACTATCATATTTATCTGTTATAATTACCACTATTATGATTATTATAATGACCACAATCATAATTACCACAACTAACACAATTATAATTATCACAACTATCATAATTACCACAATTATAATGACCACAATCATCATAATTACCACAATTATAATGACCACAAACATCATAATTACCACAATCATAATAATCGCTATTATCATAGTTATATTCTCTAAATTATCAGAGTCGATCACATTCTAATTCAGTTTCTGATAGACAAATAGAAGATATTTCTGTTTCAAACTTCAGTGTTAAAGATATGTTTTGGGTTCTTAGCGTGAAAATTTACCATAAACATTGAGGGATACCAACAAGTGTGAGGGTATACCAATTAATGTGAGGGGATACCAACTAATGTGAGAGATAACGAGTGTGAGGGTATACCAATTAATGTGAGGGAATACCAATTAATGTGAGGGGATACCAACTAATGTGAGAGATAACGAGTGTGAGGGTAAACCAACTAATGTGAGGGATACCAACTAATGTGAGGAATACCAACGAGTGCGAGGGATATCCAGTAGTGTGAGGGATACCAACGAGTGTGAGGGATGCCCACTAGTGTGAGGGATACCAACGAGTGCGAGGGATACCCACTAGTGTGAGGGATACCAACGAGTGTGAGGGATACCAACGAGTGTGAGGTCTGGGGGTTGATCCCCGGTACGGGTGGAAGTATTGGGACATGTTTCCTTAAGACACCTGCTGTCCATGTTCACCCATCAGTAAAATAGGTACCTGGGTGTTAGTCGACTGGTGTGGGTCACATCCTGGGACAAAATTGAACTAATTTGCCGGAAATGCTTAGCATAACAAGGGGCTTTCTTTATAGTAGTATGTCATTGATATCAGCTAGGCCTGTATACCTTGTACATGTACTTGTAGATATAAAGATTATTATTATATCTAGATAATCACTAACAATTATATTTTCTGTCTAGATATTCATTTCTAGTCAGATCTGAAAGGTGATGTCAGCGAACTTCTGGGATTGAATGACTTATAGTTTATGTGGTTTTAATTTATTTTCTAAGGGCACCCTATAGCAGCACTACACTAATTCTTCATCATACTAGACGACAACTCTAAGTCGTATGTCATTGTAATGTCACTAACTAATAATGGTTTAGGAATGGCCTAAAATGTCATTCGATTTTCATTAAAAAATGGTGAACACTAGAAATACGATGACACCAACATTATAGATATATTTAGTGGACTGTATATGATATATTTACATATTGTGGTCATTAAAAATTATCATTACATTATACACAGGATATATACACCGTAGTGTATATATTCTAACAATACGTGCACATTGGATTATGTGTATATATATATATATATATATATATATATATATATATATATATATATATATATATATATATATATTTATATAATCAACGTACACAGTACCTTTACCACTAGTTGCAGCCTCCGTGACACGTCAGTTAAGCCACGTCCCTTATATTACACTTTTCTACACTGATCTGAGGTGTGTGTGTGTGTGTGTGTGTGTGTCGCAGGTGAGACCCACCTGCATATACAACGGTAATTTCATAGATCGTACTGGCATACACAGTCTAAATGAGTCTCGCACCTTTGGAATTCGTTCTTGGCATTAGTGATGCCCAGCGCGATATAGCGACACATTCTGCGACCCCCTGACAGCTGGTTAATCCCGAGGCGATTTACAACACTCCTGCCTGTGCAATATATCCTGGTATACTACTAGCCTTCTCTGTTCTATCCTGTTCTAGAGAGATGAATATACCTTTATTATTGAGTTATTAAAAATTCAGATTTATTTCTCTTTCTTATATATTTTAAAAACATGTGTGGGTTACAGTAAGCGCTCAAATAAAGATCCTCTCTACGGTTAATAAAGCTCTTCTGTACTGTTAATAAAGCTCCTCTCTACGGTTAATAAAGCTCTTTTGTACATTTTTTTTTGTAAATGCGGCCGAAACCGTACATACAAAATTAAATAGCAAGTGAAAAGCCCTTCATATTATTTGTTACTCATTTTCGGATGAACTTTTTCAATTTTATTTTAAGGCAAAAATAAATCTATGCATATATAAGAGGTTCCTGTATTTTCAAGTTTATTAATCAAATTCTTATTCACTTAATATTTATAAACGTGGGAAGTGATGCCCTGGATTTTGACATGTGCGAATGTTAGAGATGATATTCCCTTCGAAAAATTTTTGTGTCAACGTTTCGCTCTCCAGGAGCTTTGTCAAGTCGTGATGGCTTGACAAAGCTCCTGGAGAGCGAAACGTTGCCACAATAAAATATCGCATTAGCTGCACATATGTCCTTTTACCTAACATATTGTGGGTAATTCTAGCAACATTAATACACTCACCAGTCTGCAATGATGAACAAGATTTTAATCCTTTTAAAGGGAAACCAGAAGTGTCATCACCATGTACAAACTTCATGGTGATCGTCCACTTCCTGTACATGGGTGTACAGGTTATAGTGATAGCGACAAGATATACAAAAAAAATACATTCATACACTTACGACATACATTAAAGGTCACACTTGGTAACCAGCGTACTGAGGTTGATATGCTACTTGACATTATATCAAGATGTATAAATAACAGGAGTCCAGAAGTTATAATTTCTACTTCATATATCCTTGGTAAGGCCTCATTTAGATGCTGCTGTTGCTGTTGCTGTTGCTGCTGCTTAGCCAACCGCTTCTTACATATTAATTAATCCCATGTGTAATCTTAAGTGTAAGATTAATGTTCGATATTATGTTTTGCATAATATTTTTCACATTCTTTGTCATTAGTGTCTAAAGATTGTCTATTCTTCTTTCACAGCCAAACATACATATACTTATGTAACATACAGACAGCTACGTAACATACAGCTACGTAGCATACAGACAGCTACGTAACATACAGACAGCTACGTAACATACAGACAGCTACGTAACATACAGGCAGCTACGTAACATACAGACAGCTACGTAACATACAGGCAGCTACGTAACATACAGACAGCTACGTAACATACAGCTACGTAACATACAGACAGCTACGTAACATACAGACAGCTACGTAACATACAGACAGCTACGTAACATACAGGCAGCTACGTATCATACAGGCAGCTACGTAACATAGATAGTTATGTAACATACAGACAGCTACGTAACATACAGACAGCTACGTAACATACAGCTACGTAACATACAGGCAGCTACGTAACATAGTTATGTAACATACAGCTACGTATCATACAGGCAGCTACGTAACATAGATAGTTATGTAACATACAGACAGCTACGTAACATACAGACAGCTACGTAACATACAGCTACGTAACATACAGACAGCTACGTAACATACAGCTACGTAGCATACAGACAGCTACGTAACATACAGACAGCTACGTAACATACAGACAGCTACGTAACATAGACAGCTACGTAACATACAGACAGCTACGTAACATACAGGCAGCTACGTAACATACAGACAGCTACGTAACATACAGACAGCTACGTAACATACAGGCAGCTACGTAACATACAGGCAGCTACGTAACATACAGGCAGCTACGTAACATACAGGCAGCTACGTAACAGACAGCTACGTAACATACAGACAGCTACGTAACATAGACAGCTACGTAACATACAGGCAGCTACGTAACATAGTTATGTAACATACAGACAGCTACGTAACATACAGACAGCTACGTAACATACAGACAGCTACGTAACATACAGACAGCTACGTAACATACAGACAGATACGTAACATACAGGCAGCTACGTAACATACAGATAGTTATGTAACATACAGACAGCTACGTAACATACAGACAGCTACGTAACATAGACAGCTACGTAACATACAGACAGCTACGTAACATACAGACAGCTACGTAACATACAGACAGCTACGTAACATACAGACAGCTACGTAACATACAGACAGCTACGTAACATACAGACAGCTACGTAACATAGACAGCTACGTAACATACAGACAGCTACGTAACATACAGACAGCTACGTAACATACAGACAGCTACGTAACATACAGACAGCTACGTAACATAGACAGCTACGTAACATACAGACAGCTACGTAACATACAGACAGCTACGTAACATACAGACAGCTACGTAACATACAGACAGCTACGTAACATACAGACAGCAACGTAACATACAGACAGCAACGTAACATACAGACAGCTACGTAACATAGACAGCTACGTAACATACAAGCAGGTATGTAACAAAGATATACGTAACAGACATAAGTAACAGTGAAGTAACTATGGGTAATACTCCAGAGTCTAACTCTTACCAATACTTCTCTGCCTCTTCATGAAAGTGTCTTATCACTTCCAAACCTTTAATAACTAGAAGATATCTTGGCGACATTCAGTTGGTCATATTCCCCTATACTTAGCGTATTTATATTCAATATACAGTGGACCCCCGGCTAACGAGCAAAATTCATTCCAGAAGCTTGCTCAAGTGCCATTAAAGAAGGAATTTACTCCCTTAAGAAATAATGTCAAGTAGGTTAGTCCATTTCAGACCCCCAAAAATACACTTCCACAAGCACTTACAATATTATACTTACATAATTCTACGATTTCCGGGGTGTTCGTTAGCCGGGGTCGACTGTATTGTAATATACAATTATCTTAAAAAAAAAAAATAACCTTTATGGAGATATTTTTTGAAAGGAATGACGGTGTATTGACGTCGGGATATAGAAAAACAACTTTTATTGAACTAAATTTTCCTCCGTGATAGCTGTAATATATAGAAAGAATTTTGTTATGATTTTTAGTTACGAGTTTTCAGTATCTGTTCCGGTTATACGTCCATTTATCTCTAGTTTTTTTTTTAAGCGGACTCGTTGAGCTCAATGAACTCCCATATAAATTTATAAATATTGGTAAACAATTGGTGGATTACTTAATATCGATTATATTACAAATTAATAATCAATCTGCGGTTTTAACGTCGTTAATGAGATATAAGAGCGAGGTGCAGCGTTGAGTACTGAGCCCAGTGATAGATCAGAGCGAGGTGCAGCGTTGAGTACTGAGACCAGTGATAGATCAGAGCGAGGTGCAGCGTTGAGTACTGAGCCCAGTGATAGATCAGAGCGAGGTGCAGCGTTGAGTACTGAGACCAGTGATAGATCAAAGCGAGGTGCAGCGTTGAGTACTGAGACCAGTGACAGATCAGAGCGAGGTGCAGCGTTGAGTACTGAGTCCAGTGATAGATCAGAGCGAGGTGCAGCGTTGAGTACTGAGCCCAGTGATAGATCAGAGCGAGGTGCAGCGTTGAGTAATGAGACCAGTGATAGATCAAAGCGAGGTGCAGCGTTGAGTACTGAACCCAGTGATAGATCAGAGCGAGGTGCAGCGTTGAAAACTGAGACCAGTGATAGATCAGAGCGAGGTGCAGCGTTGAGTACTGAGCCCAGTGATAGATCAGAGCGAGGTGCAGCGTTGAGTACTGAGACCAGTGATAGATCAGAGCGAGGTGCAGCGTTGAGTACTGAGACCAGTGATAGATCAGAGCGAGGTGCAGCGTTGAGTACTGAGACCAGTGATGGATCAGAGCGAGGTGCAGCGTTGAGTACTGAGACCAGTGATAGATCAGAGCGAGGTGCAGCGTTGAGTACTGAGACCAGTGATAGATCAGAGCGAGGTGCAGCGTTGAGTACTGAGACCAGTGATAGATCAGAGCGAGGTGCAGCGTTGAGTACTGAGACCAGTGATAAATCAGAGCGAGGTGCAGCGTTGAGTACTGAGACCAGTGATAGATCAAAGCGAGGTGCAGCGTTGAGTACTGAGACCAGTGACAGATCAGAGCGAGGTGCAGCGTTGAGTACTGAGTCCAGTGATAGATCAGAGCGAGGTGCAGCGTTGAGTACTGAGCCCAGTGATAGATCAGAGCGAGGTGCAGCGTTGAGTACTGAGCCCAGTGATAGATCAAAGCGAGGTGCAGCGTTGAGTACTGAGCCCAGTGATAGATCAGAGCGAGGTGCAGCGTTGAGTAATGAGACCAGTGATAGATCAAAGCGAGGTGCAGCGTTGAGTACTGAACCCAGTGATAGATCAGAGCGAGGTGCAGCGTTGAGTACTGAGACCAGTGATAGATCAGAGCGAGGTGCAGCGTTGAGTACTGAGCCCAGTGATAGATCAGAGCGAGGTGCAGCGTTGAGTACTGAGACCAGTGATAGATCAGAGCGAGGTGCAGCGTTGAGTACTGAGACCAGTGATAGATCAGAGCGAGGTGCAGCGTTGAGTACTGAGACCAGTGATAGATCAGAGCGAGGTGCAGCGTTGAGTACTGAGACCAGTGATAGATCAGAGCGAGGTGCAGCGTTGAGTACTGAGCCCAGTGACAGATCAGAGCGAGGTGCAGCGTTGATTACTGAGTCCAGTGATAGATCAGAGCGAGGTGCAGCGTTGATTACAGAGTCCAGTGATAGATCAGAGCGAGGTGCAGCGTTGATTACAGAGTCCAGTGATAGATCAGAGCGAGGTGCAGCGTTGATTACAGAGTCCAGTGATAGATCAGAGCGAGGTGCAGCGTTGATTACAGATCAAAGCCAGGTGCGAGCGTTGGCTCCTGAGTACAATATCATCACAATGGAAGATTCACAGAAACAAGTCCTTCCGCTTGTGATGGGTCATCAAAACAAACATTCCGATGCCAAACCAATTGACCCTCGATGAATTTCAAAGTGAAACCGTTTCGACTGTTAAAATTATTAATTTACGTCGCATATACACACCAGGGGCATAGTGATTGTATCTAGTTCCGAATGTTGAATTGATTCCATTTCTTCGTATGCACTTATTTTTGATAAGAAAACTTACTTGTCACTCCAGAGGCTATAAGTTTACTGGGCCCATGCAGCACTCCATGGTGTTCTGACTATAATAATAATAATTATTATTATTATTATTTCTTCTTTTTCTAGTCACCTTGCCTCTGTGGGAAACGGCCGATGTGTTAATAAAAAAATAATAAATTTAATTCTACAAGTACATGATACAACTTATACAGACCATAGCTGACATCAGTGACACTATATAGAAAGCCCCTTGTTATGCAGATCATTTCGAGGAACTTGGGTTAATCTTGTCCCCCAGGATGCGACCCACACCAGTCGGCTAACACCCAGGTACCTACTTACTGCTAGGTGAACGGGTGACAGCAGGTGTCTTAAGGAAACACGCCTAATGTTTCCACCGTACCAGGGATCGAACTACGGACACTCAGTGTGTGAGCCTCAGAAAACACTGAAATTTTCTTATAATGAAAATTTTATTTTTGACCCAAACCTCTTAAACAAGACAATACAAGAATGACGATGAAAACATGTATTCAGCAGGTGTTGAAGGATGTTGGTGTTCACTGTCCAGCAGGTGTTGAAGGATGTTGGTGTTCACTGTCCAGCAGGTGTTGAAGGATGTTGGTGTTCACTGTCCAGCAGGTGTTGAAGGATGTTGGTGTTCACTGTCCAGCAGGTGTTGAAGGATGTTGGTGTTCACTGTCCAGCAGGTGTTGAAGGAAGGATGTTGGTGTTCAATGTCCAGCAGGTGTTGAAGGAAGGATGTTGGTGTTCACTGTCCAGCAGGTGTTGAAGGATGTTGGTGTTCACTATCCAGCAGGTGTTGAAGGAAGGATGTTGGTGTTCAATGTCCAGCAGGTGTTGAAGGAAGGATGTTGGTGTTCAATGTCCAGCAGGTGTTGAAGGAAGGATGTTGGTGTTCAATGTCCAGCAGGTGTTGAAGGAAGGATGTTGGTGTTCAATGTCCAGCAGGTGTTGAAGGAAGGATGTTGGTGTTCACTGTCCAGCAGGTGTTGAAGGATGTTGTTGTTCACTGTCCAGCAGGTGTTGAAGGATGTTGGTGTTCACTGTCCAGCAGGTGTTGAAGGATGTTGGTGTTCACTGTCCAGCAGGTGTTCATGGAAGTGTGTGTATGGTGTTCACTGTCCAGAAATATCCAAAATTTTACATGGGACAGACAACTAAAACACTGGAGATTAGATTTATACACCAGAGACTAGATTAAAACACCACAGACTAGATTAAAACACCACAGACTAGATTAAAACACCACAGACTAGATTAAAACACCACAGACTAGATTAAAACACCACAGACTAGATTAAAACACCACAGACTAGATTAAAACACCACAGACTAGATTAAAACACTATCATTACTCAATCTGTGTTTGAGAAGTAACTAGCAGCTCTCAGTACACTCACTGAAGCTTCACTGGTCACCCTCTTGACTGGTTGGTCACCCTCTTGACTGGTTGGTCACCCTCTTGACTGGTTGGTCATCCTCTTGACTGGTTGGTCACCCTCTTGACTGGTTGGTCACCCTCTTGACTGGTTGGTCACCCTCTTGACTGGTTGGTCACCCTCTTGACTGGCTGGTCACCCTCTTGACTGGCTGGTCACCCTCTTGACTGGTTGGTCACCCTCTTGACTGGTTGGTCACCCTCTTGACTGGTTGGTCACCCTCTTGACTGGTTGGTCACCCTCTTGACTGGTTGGTCACCCTCTTGACTGGTTGGTCACCCTCTTGACTGGTTGGTCACCCTCTTGACTGGTTGGTCACCCTCTTGACTGGCTGGTCACCCTCTTGACTGGTTGAGTGCTAAAACACTGGTATCCAGCAACCCGCTCATCACACCAAACATTCCGATATTGTCCCTTATTTAACAGGAATGTATGGGCTGGATAATGTATGGGCTGGATAATTGAGTTATCCATAACAGCGTCCACAACGCCATTGCAGAGAGGTTCTCAACAAATATTGCGTTCACTGCACTAACAGGTGTCAACCAGTTTCAAGTTTCCTTTAACAAATGTGATCCACTTTTAAACGCATATTTTGTTACGAAGTGATAGTAACTCCAGCGCTGATGGAGCCAAACTCATGACGCTCCCGTAGTTGATGAACTTTTAGTGGAATTATTGGCCATACCTTCATTACGCTACTCAAGTCTCCCAGCTCAGGCTGACACTACTTCCATTACCCTCACCATCACCACTACCATCACCACAACCATCACCACACCCATCACCACAACCATCACCACAACCATCACCACTACCATCACCACAACCATCACCACTACCATCACCACTACCATCACCACAACCATCACCACTACCATCACCACAACCATCACCACTACCATCACCACAACCATCACCACACCCATCACCACAACCATCACCACAACCATCACCACTACCATCACCACAACCATCACCACTACCATCACCACTACCATCACCACAACCATCACCACAACCATCATCACTACCATCACCACTACCATCATCACCACAACAACCACCACCACTATCTTCACTTCTACCATTACCACTACTACTATCACTCTCACTACCCTCACCATCACCACCATAACCACATCACCACCACCACTATCACCACCACTACCACCATCACTACCATCATCACCACTATCACCACCACTACCACCATCACCACCACTACCATCACCACGACCATCATCACCACCACACCACCACTACCATCACCCTACCACTACCCTCACCACCATAACCACATCACCATAACCACATCACCACCACTACCATCATCACCACTATCACCACCACTACCACCATCACCACCACTACCACCACCACGACCATCACCACCACCACACCACCACTACCATCACTACCACACTACCACTACCATCACCATCACACTACCACTACCATCACTATCACACTACCACTACCATCACCATCACACTACCACTACCATCACCACTATCACCATCACCACCTATCCACTTCTATCTCCAGTCTTGGACACACTTCATTAAATATTCATTTATTCTGTTTCTGTATCGAGAAGTGTCACTCATTGTAGTTGTTCTGATGTCTGTCAGCATGACTGCGCGCTCTCTCTCCCTCTCTCTCTCTCTCTCTCTCGTGTTAACTGGGTCCATAACTTGAAACAATGGAATGAGACTACGAGGCAGCGGGTGCAACACGAACGTATGCATTTTTTTGTATGTGCAGAGAGTATTATAGCAGAATGGAATAAACTACCTGGTAATGTCGTCAGCGTGAAGACAACTCATTCAAGAACCACTTAGACAAGCACTTTACTAGTATAGGATGCAGCTAGATATATCGCGCCCTAGTGAGACGAGTTGCCAGAGCCTTCACAACATAATAAGTTACAGTGACAGGGTATAATGAGGGAGGACACTAACGAGATGTTGCCATGTAAACTCACTATATATATATATATATATATATATATATATATATATATATATATA
Source organism: Cherax destructor (assembly GCA_009830355.1). Taxonomy (NCBI): domain Eukaryota; kingdom Metazoa; phylum Arthropoda; class Malacostraca; order Decapoda; family Parastacidae; genus Cherax; species Cherax destructor. The sequence goes on from WNWK01004021.1 coordinate 95,704, forward strand.
TATACAAATACTTAACTGATAAATCATATAAAATTGCTAGAAATACTTTTTACAGTTCTAAAATGGATAGTCATATTCAACCAAGAATGTTTTGGTTCTCTCTTACTATGAAAACTTTCTTAATATATCTTCTCTACTTAAGAATTTTTAAATCAAAGTTGTATTTAAAAATCTTTGATACATTAAAAAACTTCTGATTAAAAATTCTCCAAAAAATGCTGACGGCTGTGTCTACAAGATACCTTGTAAAAATGTGATAAAGTTTACTAAGGTCAAACTGGGAAAAGTCTTGAACTAAATATAGCATTAGAATTGGACGATAGTCTCATGCTGTGTTTATTCATGTGAGAGATTTTAACCATCCAATTGATTTTCAAAAGGCCGAGAAGGTTTTATCAAGCAGGTCTATGGTTGAGAGAAATATAATTGAATCGAGCTCCATAAAAAACAGTTTTGATTTGAAAACGAATATTGGTTTTGGATTATATAAATTAGATTCATTTATAATTAATTAAATTTGGGAAGAATTTACGCTATGTTTAACAAGTCCTTGACCATCTCACCCGCATTATCATACAGGAACAGGAGAGGTATCGCATGTTGACCGTGAGGTGTTATCTCGGTCTTATAAGCCTTTTTTCTATTTTACAGTTCCTTGATAATGTGAGAAATCATGAACGCGCTTTGAAGTTCTTTTTTTTTTTCACAGCGGTTGTTTTGCATATTGTGATATTACATGTTTACTGTGATCTTATTGCATGCATGTATATATATATATATATATATATATATATATATATATATATATATATATATATATAATCCTATGAATTGGAACTACTCGTTCCTTCGTCGAATCCAACCTGCTTACCCCCCCCACCGTCATCATGACTCATGAAATCGTAATAACACGAATGGCCTGGAATTTTACGACTCACTATCCGCGAGTTCAATCCCCACCCTACCTCACCCCTCCCGCCACATCCCCAGGGTTTTTCGCCTATACGTAACTATAATAATAATAAGCATTCGGCCAATTTTGTACACTTCTTTAGGTTCCATTTTGAGCAGATCAGTGTATTTCCAGAACCTTGTTGACAACACAGTCCAGTGTGTGACTTGTTAAGGGTCCAAGTGGGACCGAAACGTCGTGGTAATCTCCTCTCTGCTATGTGCGGGTTATTTGTGTATTGTTCCAGTCACGGTATTGTGCCTTTTTATTGTTGACACTTCAGATGAGCCTCTGTACCGCAGCATTCCCAGCCTTCCTTCAGAGTACAGGTAATGTACCTCCCAACCGGTTATCCCAACTTGAGTCCTGAAGGCGGGAAGTACAGTGCCTGTACTCTGAAGGAGGGAGAGAGAGAGAGAGAGAGAGAGAGAGAGAGAGAGAGAGAGAGAGAGAGAGAGAGTCAGTCGGGAGATATTGCAGTTCCACAAGAAATACACAGCTGAGTACTGTATGGTCACTAGCACCACAGGACCTAGAAGAGCTAGAGTAACTAGCACCACAAAATTTAGAGGAACTAGCATCAGTATTCTAGTCATATCAACACACTTGTGGTAAAAACAATGAGTGAATGATGGTAAACGTGTTTCTTTTTTTTTTCTTGGATTGGGTAGGGGGGGGAAGAAGTCGCCGTGGAGAACTTTAATGTTTTGCACAACATTAACGACGTGTGACATTTAACATGGGAAAATAATGGATTGATGGGGACAACCTCAAAGGTTACTCGCCTTCTGGAACTCTCTCTTATTACCAAGATTATATATAATGCTCTCTCTTTTCTTTTCTCTTTCTCTTTTATTTCTTTCTTTTCTCATTATTATTTCTTTCTTTTTCTCTATTATTTCTTTATTTTATTTATTATTTCTTTTTCTCTTTATTATTTATTTCTTTTATATTAATTATTATTAAGATTATAATGATTTCTTTTTCTTTCTCTTTTATCATCATTATTATTATTAAATATTTTTTATATTAACAGTTATTTTAATCATTTTATATAAACTATTATTTTTTAATATTGTATTGCCTTGATGTTGCAGCTAGTGTAATAATAATGTATACACCAACAGGTGTGTATATCTCAGTGTATATACACCAAGAGGTATCTCTCAGTGTATATGTACTGAGAAGTGTGTATCTCTGTTTATAATCATAGCATTTACCTTAATCCCTATTTAAGGTATTAAAAGTATTCTTGACTGGTGGTGTACAGGTGATATACAGCCTTAATGATTCTCGTGTAGTCGATAGGCTTCAAACCCAATTGGCCAAGTCGGCAGAAATTTATAAATTTATGCAAAGATTTATGCACCAGTGCACGTGTTTCGTCAGAGATTCACTTTCTCCAGGTTAACGTTTCAGATCCAGTTAGCAGAGGAAAACGATTGAGATCAAACGTCTGTAATGATACGTTTAGTGTAGACTTTTATAAAACGTTTAAGATTTAACCTCTGTTGAGAAATGTTGAAAATCCAGTTCCTGTTGAAACGTTTGAAATCCACTTTGTTGACAAACATTTAAGATTCACTCTCTCTTGACAAACATTTAAGATTCACTCTCTCTTGACAAACATTTAAGATTCACTCTCTGTTGACAAACATTTAAGATCCACTCTCTGTTGACAAACATTTAAGATCCACTCTCTGTTGACAAACATTTAAGATCCACTCTCTGTTGACAAACATTTAAGATCCACTCTCTGTTGACAAACATTTAAGATCCACTCTCTGTTGACAAACATTTAAGATCCACTCTCTGTTGACAAACATTTAAGATCCACTCTCTGTTGACAAACATTTAAGATCCACTCTCTGTTGACAAACATTTAAGATCCACTCTCTGTTGACAAACATTTAAGATCCAATCTCTGTTGACAAACATTTAAGATCCACTCTCTGTTGACAAACATTTAAGATCCACTCTCTGTTGACAAACATTTAAGATCCACTCTCTGTTGACAAACATTTAAGATCCACTCTCTGTTGACAAACATTTAAGATCCACTCTCTGTTGACAAACATTTAAGATCCACTCTCTGTTGACAAACATTTAAGATCCACTCTCTGTTGACAAACATTTAAGATCCACTCTCTGTTGACAAACATTTAAGATCCACTCTCTGTTGACAAACATTTAAGATCCACTCTCTGTTGACAAACATTTAAGATCCACTCTCTGTTGACAAACATTTAAGATCCACTCTCTGTTGACAAACATTTAAGATCCACTCTCTGTTGTGTGAAGTTTTCCTGTTGAAGATATAAACTAAAAGAGAGAGTAAACATCAGTGAGAAGTTCAACGCTGCCTTGGTCATTAGCCAGATAATTATCGTATTCTCTACTGTAAAAAGATAATGACCAATATCAGTAATTACGGCACTTGAAGTCTCTCTCTCAGCGCGAAGCGAGGGAGGTATCCCCCGTATCCCATAACCCCAGCTCCCTGAAACTCAATGATCCGAGGGAGGTATTCCCCGTATTCCATAACCCCAGACCTCTGTACTACAATGATCAGAGGAAGGTATCCCATAACCCCAGCTCCGTGTAACCCAATGAACCGTGGAAGATATCCTCCGTATCCCATAACCCCAGCCCTCTCTACCACAGTCATCCGAGGGAGGTAACCCCGCATCCCATAACTCCAGCCCTCTCTACCATAGTCATCCGACGGAGGTAACCCCGTATCCCATAACCCCAGCCCTCTCTACCACAGTCATCCGAGGGAGGTAACCCCCGTATTCCATAACCCCCAGCTCTCTCTACCATAGTCATCCGACGGAGGTAACTCCGTATTCCATAACCCCAGTTCTCTCTACCACAGTCATCCTAGGGAGGTAACCCCCGTATTCCATAACCCCAGCCCTCTCTACCACAGTCATCCGAGGGAGCAAACCCCCGTATTCCATAACCCCAGCCCTCTCTACCACAGTCATCCGAGGGAGGTAACCCCCGTATTCCATAACCCCCAGCTCTCTCTACCACAGTCATCCGAGGGAGGTAACCCCCGTATTCCATAACCCCCAGCTCTCTCTACCACAGTCATCCGAGGGAGGTAACCCCCGTATTCCATAACCCCAGCCCCCTTTACCTCAGTGCTCACTATAAGCCTAGTAGTTATACGTACCTTAAAAACCTCAAGAGGTGGATGAGCTTATAGCTCAACAATCCCGAGAAGCAGGAGATAAACACCTTCAAAGGACCCAGGAGCATTAGGACCAAGAACTCTAGATCAACACTCTTATGATTGTCAGAAACTAGAGCTCAGTTCAGAGATTGAAATTTTTTTAGAGCAACGCAGTAAATCAAGGGTAGTACCAAGACACAGGATACTGCTGTATAACAGTGCATGTATCATTGATGCAGTGTATAACAGTGCATGTATCATTGATGCAGTGTATCACAGTGCAAGTATCATTGATGCAGTGTATCACAGTGCAAGTATCATTGATGCAGTGTATCACAGTGCAAGTATCATTGATGCAGTGTATCACAGTGCAAGTATCATTGATGCAGTGTATCACAGTGCAAGTATCATTGATGCAGTGTATCACAGTGCAAGTATCATTGATGCAGTGTATCACAGTGCAAGTATCATTGATGCAGTGTATCACAGTGCAAGTATCATTGATGCAGTGTATCACAGTGCATGTATCATTGATGCAGTGTATCACAGTGCATGTATCATTGATGTATTGTTTACTACACTGAGTGCTAGTGTCAGTGTTTACACTGAGTGCTAGTGTCAGTGTTTACACTGAGTGCTAGCGTGTTCTGAGCTAGTGTCAGTGTTTACACTGAGTGCTAGTGTCAGTGTTTACACTGAGTGCTAGTGTCAGTGTTTACACTGAGTGCTAGTGTCAGTGTTTACACTGAGTGCTAGTGTCAGTGTTTACACTGAGTGCTAGTGTCAGTGTTTACACTGAGTGCTAGTGTCAGTGTTTACACTGAGTGCTAGTGTCAGTGTTTACACTGAGTGCTAGTGTCAGTGTTTCACTGAGTGCTAGTGTCAGTGTTTACACTGAGTGCTAGTGTCAGTGTTTCACTGAGTGCTAGTGTCAGTGTTTACACTGAGTGCTAGTGTCAGTGTTTACACTGAGTGCTAGTGTCAGTGTTTACACTGAGTGCTAGTGTCAGTGTTTACACTGAGTGCTAGTGTCAGTGTTTACACTGAGTGCTAGTGTCAGTGTTTACACTGAGTGCTAGTGTCAATGTTTACACTGAGTGCTAGTGTCAGTGTTTCACTGAGTGCTAGTGTCAGTGTTTACACTGAGTGCTAGTGTCAGTGTTTACACTGAGTGCTAGTGTCAGTGTTTACACTGAGTGCTAGTGTCAGTGTTTACACTGAGTGCTAGTGTCAGTGTTTACACTGAGTGCTAGTGTCAGTGTTTACACTGAGTGCTAGTGTCAGTGTTTACACTGAGTGCTAGTGTCAGTGTTTACACTGAGTGCTAGTGTCAGTGTTTACACTGAGTGCTAGTGTCAGTGTTTACACTGAGTGCTAGTGTCAATGTTTACACTGAGTGCTAGTGTCAGTGTTTCACTGAGTGCTAGTGTCAATGTTTAACTGAGTGCTAGTGTCATGTTTACACTGAGTGCTAGTGTCAGTGTTTACACTGAGTGCTAGTGTCAGTGTTTACACTGAGTGCTAGTGTCAGTGTTTACACTGAGTGCTAGTGCTAGTGTTTACTTCACTGTGTGTGTCAGTCGCTCAAGAAAAATATAAATTTGTTAAACTTCGAAATACAACAAAAAAAAATTTTTTTTTTAGTAGTATGTGATTCTTTTTGCCGCCGCCAGAGTAATCGTAAATATGCCCAACTTCAAAATTCTCTGGTAAAAGTTGATTTTTTTTTTCATTTCGTAGTTATAATCTGCTGTTAATTCTTTATAATGCTGCCAGAAAATGTAGGTTTATAATGTTTATTGTTAATGTGGTACCAGCAGTACTGGAGTAACAACCACCCATTACAATATCAATACTGGAGTAACAACCAGCCATTACAATATCAATACTGGAGTAACAACCAGTCATTACAGTATCAGTACTGGAGTAACAACCAGCCATCACAGCATCAGTACTGGAGTAACAACCAGCCATCACAGCATCAGTACTGGAGTAACAACCAGCCATTACAATATCAATACTGGAGTAACAACCAGTCATTACAGCATCAGTACTGGAGTAACAACCAGCCATCACAGCATCAGTACTGGAGTAACAACCAGCCATCACAGCATCAGTACTGGAGTAACAACCAGCCATCACAGCATCAGTACTGGAGTAACAACCAGCCATCACAGCATCAGTACTGGAGTAACAACCAGCCATCACAGCATCAGTACTGGAGTAACAACCAGTCATTACAGTATCAGTACTGGAGTAACAACCAGCCATCACAGCATCAGTACTGGAGTAACAACCAGCCATTACAATATCAATACTGGAGTAACAACCAGTCATTACAGCATCAGTACTGGAGTAACAACCAGCCATCACAGCATCAGTACTGGAGTAACAACCATCCATCACAGCATCAGTACTGGAGTAACAACCAGCCATTACAGTATCAGTACTGGAGTAACAACCAGTCATTACAGCATCAGTACTGGAGTAACAACCAGCCATTACAATATCAATACTGGAGTAACAACCAGTCATTACAGTATCAGTACTGGAGTAACAACCAGCCATCACAGCATCAGTACTGGAGTAACAACCAGCCATCACAGCATCAGTACTGGAGTAACAACCAGCCATCACAGCATCAGTACTGGAGTAACAACCAGCCATTACAATATCAATACTGGAGTAACAACCAGTCATTACAGTATCAGTACTGGAGTAACAACCAGCCATCACAGCATCAGTACTGGAGTAACAACCAGCCATCACAGCATCAGTACTGGAGTAACAACCAGCCATCACAGCATCAGTACTGGAGTAACAACCAGCCATCACAGCATCAGTACTGGAGTAACAACCAGCCATCACAGCATCAGTACTGGAGTGACAACCAGCCATCACAGCATCAGTACTGGAATAACAACCAGTCATCACAGTTTGAGTCTTAATACTAGTAAACAATCGCCTTCAATTTCCAGTAACAATAATAATGTCTTTCATACCCCAACAGTGTTGAAAGCTTCAAGTTGATCCAGCATCCAGTTATTGCAGGGAAACCAATATTCCAATTTGTTCAATAAAATTGGAAATTTGGCTCCTACCCAGCCCAAAATCAATCAAAAATCAAATCACATACAATACACAAATAACCCCTACATAGGGAGAAAAACTTACGACGACGTTTCGGTCCGACTTGAACTATTTACAAAGTCACACTAACACAAAAGAATGAGGGAGCCACTATATATAGGCGAGGGAGACAGGGACGGGACCAAGAGAGGAAGAAAAAGAAGTGGTAGTGGTAAAGCTGGTAGTAGAAGTAATATTGGTAGTACATACAGTACTTGGGTGTTATATACCGTCATAGTAGGATACCACAATACCACAGTGCTGACAGGTTGAAGGTGCTCTAAAAATTATTTGTCAAGGTATCACAATGAAACTGCTGCACTGTTTTCATTTATTTAAATGGCAAATTAGCACTTGCGCAACCCTTCTAAGATGCACCAACACAGTAAGTTTGATTCCGATCAGAAGAGGCATTCTCAAGTTATTGCACAGGAACCTAAGAGCAAAAGTAATTCTGACAGCCACTATAGGTGTTGCCTCTCAGGTAATAAGGAAAAAAATATAGGCATATTCACTTGCACCTTCCCTACGATTTGCATCTATTCTCTTCGCTCCCATCCTCCTCTTCCCCCTCTCCTCCCCTCTGTCTCTCTCGCTCCCACTTCTCCCTTCCTCCCTCTCCCTCTCTTACCACTCTCCACGCACTATGAGCATATAGAGTAGACAGGTATTAAATATTTGATGTCACATCCCTGTTCGCACCACAGTCAATACCCGAGCTATGGTACAGTGTTCTACGCCCAGCAAACAATGCACTGTTCTAGGCAAGCAACATCCTACTCTAAGTAAACACAATCCTCTGTTAGGTAAACATTATCATGTGCCTGGGAAAACAGCATCTCGTTTTTGGTCAGCAGTATCCTCTGCCGGTTTACTATATACCTCGCCTGATGAACAATATCCTGAACCTGTCAAGACCTCTCTTCTAGCTTCTACAGACAGACACTTATCTTAACTTTTTGACAAAGGCAATTCGGCTGTTTTCTTTCATCGGCATGATTGCCTGAGAGAGGGAAAGACCTTACACTCTGACTCTTGCACTTCCACTCCTCTTGATCGCATCAAGAGAACTTTCAACTTCCAAGAAGTCTTCCCAACGTCTCTCTCTCTCTCTGACTTGGGTCTTGTCAAAGGTTTCCCTGATATACGTCCCTATCCCTTATTTTTATGGTCTTCCTAAGACTGGTGAAAATCTGGTATATAACGCCGGGGAGTTGCGGTCAAACACACACCAACAAACACTTACAAAACTTTGTTATGGAAATATTTCGGTTCTGGGACCCTATTTACTGCTTAGACGCGCAAGCTTGGTACTCCCCTACACCCCATCATCATCATCATCATCATCAATAATAATAATAATAATAATAATCTATTTTTCTACAAGTACATGATACAACTTCTACAGACCATAGCTGACATCAATGACATACTATACAAAAAGCCCCTGGTTATGCAGAGCATATCGGGCAACTTAGGTTAATTTTGTCCCCAGGATGCGACCCATACCAGTCGACTATCACCCAGGTACCTACTTACTGCTAAGTGAACAGGGACAGCAGGTGTCTTAAGGAAACACACTCCCAATGTTTCCACCCATACCGGGGATCGAACCACGGACCTCAGTGTGTGAACTGAGTGAGCTACCAACCGAGCTATGGGACACCATACTCCAGAGAATCTGCCTCTCATCCTGTTTCCTCTCGCCTTGCTGAAACTCTCACTCCTTGGTTGTTTCTCTTACTCACCTCCGTTACTCTCAGTTTCAATGTGAGAAGGTGAGTCATGACGTTGGAGATCCTCACTAATATTACACTTAATATTGCTCTTACATTTATCCTGAGGAAAGACAACTGAAGAACTACTTACTCTTATTCTTCTTATGCTTTCTTTGTTTTTCTTGATCTTATGTTGCTTTCAACTCCTCTTTCCAAATCTAGTACTATTCTTAAACATCTGATGTTACTGTGGACTCACCAATCCTCTATTTGATATATATTTATAAAGTAAAACACATGTACAATACTTGGATATCTTTATTGGCGAAACGTTTCGCCTGCTCTGCAGGCTTTTTGAGTCGAATACATAGGTGATAAGTATTGTAGAGGGTATAAACAGTGGAGAGGTAACTACGATAAAAATACGTCTTACTCATCCGAATCTCTTGTCTTCTATCAGCGTACATCTTCCTGGCTTAGTTGTGTAGACGTTGTGTTCGTTCTTTGACACAATAATTAGTCTCTTAATCAACGATGTTGCTTCATCTGTCGTCTTCAAAGCTGAATGTTATTTTTCAGGTCTGTGACTGACTTTTATTTTTCAGGTCTGTGACTGACTTTTATTTTTCAGGTCTGTGACTGACTTTTATTTTTCAGGTCTGTGACTGACTTTATTTTCAGGTCTGTGACTGACTTTATTTTTCAGGTCTGTGACTGACTTTTATTTTCCAGGTCTGTGACTGACTTTTATTTTCCAGGTCTGTGACTGACTTTTATTTTCCAGGTCTGTGACTGACTTTTATTTTCCAGGTCTGTGACTGACTTTTATTTTCCAGGTCTGTGACTGACTTTTATTTTCCAGGTCTGTGACTGACTTTTATTTTCCAGGTCTGTGACTGACTTTTATTTTCCAGGTCTGTGACTGACTTTTATTTTCCAGGTCTGTGACTGACTTTTATTTTCCAGGTCTGTGACTGACTTTTATTTTCCAGGTCTTCCGGAAGGCTATAGAGAGCAGTGTATACATAACTATGTACCTCACCTAATCTGAGTGCATAAGCTTTCTTGGTTATAATCGTAAACCTGATTTCTAAAGGGGTGGAAGGGTAAGCCAGCGGAAGGCCTCGGTCAGATGACCAAAAACTCCAGCTGTGGGTCATCATATGACTAAGACCCCCGTCAGGAAACACTTGTCCTGTTTCCTGACAAACCTCACCTAACCTAACCTAGCCTTTCTCTCTTCCTTCGTCCCTTCTCCTCTCCCCTCTATCTGTAATCCTCATTTTTTCGTTTCTGGGATTCTTACTTTTCGCATTTCATTCTCTCGTTCCGGTCTTCCTCATAATTTCGCAAACTCTGCTTACTTTAAAAAAAAATCAGGGAACATGCGGGTTTTGAACTCAGTGAGTCCTAAAACTTTTTTTTAATTTACTAAGTCTCAACGCCCTTTATTTACTGGATAGTAAACTTGCATTTCTTCAAACTAATTCACTTCACAGCATAATTGTTTATACTTCTTCCCTTCATACATGTTTTGTATATAGTTCTACGGTGTTCCCATTATGTCCTTGAATTTGTATCGATAAAGCCACTGGAGGGCGAAACGTCTACAATAAAGATACCCAGATGTTGCACATGTGTCTAATTCTTCACTATTCTATCCTGTAAATCGTCCCCCTACTAGAAGTAGGTATTACTCATCTAGCCTTCACGGACTCAGTCTTCTAGAATCTGACCTTATATACATTCATATCGTCTTTCTATGGTCTTCCTAAGATTCACCAGCCTGGTGGGGGTCTCGGACCCCCCCCCCTTCCTCCGTCATTACTTCTTAGAATGACTCTTGGTCTCCTCTTTGTTGCTGTTGATATTTGACGTCTCCAGTGCGCTGTGAAATGTTTTAATCGTCTAAACACTCGTAGCCTGACTTGACCTTTGCTGTCTCCTCACATGACCTCGGTTCTCTCCTCACCTCGTCACCTAAACAGACTTCTGACTTATTTACCTTTTACTGACTTGATAATGTTCGACCTGTTGATCACCCAATGGTTTAACCTACATGCACATGAATAAACAGAAGGGTGGACAAGGGCAGTAAACAACTGTTAATGAATAAACAGTTGTTTCTAACTTAATCTGAGTTCATACATATAAACATTGATCTCAGGTTAGAGGCGGCTCGAACCTACGAACTTTGGGACGAGGTACGCATCGCAATACACACCAAGCCAGAACCCAGGGAATACTAGGTGTTGGACCCAGAGCTGCTGCCACCCGGCTGAATGGACAGGGACTCGAACCGTGGTCCTGAGAGGTAGCAGGTCCAGCGCTGTACCGCTATGGCCTAAAAACAATCACACACACCCTAGCACCCAACTCTGGACACGATCAAACACAATTATCTTCACAGCTGAAATTACGGCAATTAAACCCATGCTTGGAATTACCCTCGGTAATAACCTCATTAATGGCTGATTACAACAGCTGTCGTAATAATGAATTATTAATGGTGACTGTGGGATTTTTTTTTTTTTGGGGGAGAGGGAGGTAACTGGGGACTATGTAACTTAAACTTCCACGTGTTGATTAAAACTTGATGTAGTGTTAATAGGGATTAAGGGCATGTACTTCCTAATTACCGTGGAGGGATTAGGTACTTGTGATTATTATTGAAATAAGGTGATTGGGGAATATGGTTATAACTGACATAAAGGGGATTGGTGACATGTGATCACCATTATCATGGAGTGAGATTTAATGACTTGGATCAAAGTTGTTCAGGGTAAAACAAGATTAATTCACTTTCTTAACGAGTTATTTAATTTTCTTAACGAGTTATTTAATTTTCTTAACGAGTTATTTAATTTTCTTAACGAGTTATTTAATTTTCTTAACGAGTTATTTAATTTTCTTAACGAGTTATTTAATTTTCTTAACGAGTTATTTAATTTTCTTAACGAGTTATTTAATTTTCTTAACGAGTTATTTAATTTTAACGAGTTATTTAATTTTCTTAACGAGTTATTTAATTTTCTTAACGAGTTATTTAATTTTCTTAACGAGTTATTTAATTTTCTTAACGAGTTATTTAATTTTCTTAACGAGTTATTTAATTTTCTTAACGAGTTATTTAATTTTCTTAACGAGTTATTTAATTTTCTTAACGAGTTATTTAATTTTCTTAACGAGTTATTTAATTTTCTTAACGAGTTATTTAATTTTCTTAACGAGTTATTTAATTTTCTTAACGAGTTATTTAATTTTCTTAACGAGTTATTTAATTTTCTTAACGAGTTCTTCTCTTTCTTAACGAGTTCTTCACTTAACGAGGAGTTATTGTGTATGTTAATGGGTGATCATATAAAAAATTATTATCAAAACAAAATATATACGAATATAATCCGCTGACAATGTTTGTGTGAAAGAGAAACTTAACATTAAATAACTATTACGGAAACGTTTCGCCCACTGATGCATTAGTGAAGTCCCTGGTGTGTATACATTGTTGTTACATTATCTCACACACACACACGCACACGCGCGCGCACACACACACACACACACACACACACAAATTGGAGAACGACATAGCGTCAAAGGCAAAAATTAAAGACGAAGCTCCACCACAGCCAAATAAGAGGTAGAGGAAGGAGGAGGAGGAGGAGGTAGAGGAAGTGGAGGAAGAGGAACTGAGGGATGACGAGAGGATCTCTGCAGCAGATTTAATAAAGTCTTCACTCAAGAGGTGTAACAAATCAGATTAATTTTTTAATAACCATAATTGAATACATCATCAGTGTGGCGTTACATTATTGTTTGTGATAGTGAGGAGACCTGGCTGTCTCCCTGTCGTGTTCCATAGTGAGGAGGAGACCTGGCTGTCTCCCTGTCGTGTTTCATAGTGAGGAGGAGACCTGGCTGTCTCCCTGTCGTGTTCCATAGTGAGGAGGAGACCTGGCTGTCTCCCTGTCGTGTTCCATAGTGAGAGGGACCTGGCTGTCTGTCGTCATGAGAGGAGACCTGGCGTCTCCCTGTCGTGTTCCATAGTGAGGAGGAGACCTGGCTGTCTCCCTGTCGTGTTCCATAGTGAGGAGGAGACCTGGCTGTCTCCTGTCGTGTTTCATAGTGAGGAGGAGACCTGGCTGTCTCCCTGTCGTGTTTCATAGTGAGGAGGAGACCTGGCTGTCTCCCTGTCGTGTTCCATAGTGAGGAGGAGACCTGGCTGTCTCCTGTCGTGTTTCATAGTGAGGAGGAGACCTGGCTGTCTCCTGTCGTGTTTCATAGTGAGGAGGAGACCTGGCTGTCTCCCTGTCGTGTTTCATAGTGAGGAGGAGACCTGGCTGTCTCCCTGTCGTGTTCCATAGTGAGGAGGAGACCTGGCTGTCTCCCTGTCGTGTTCCATAGTGAGGAGGAGACCTGGCTGTCTCCCTGTCGTGTTTCATAGTGAGGAGGAGACCTGGCTGTCTCCCTGTCGTGTTCCATAGTGAGAAGGAGACCTGGCTGTCTCCCTGTCGTGTTCCATAGTGAGGAGGAGACCTGGCTGTCTCCCTGTCGTGTTTCATAGTGAGGAGGAGACCTGGCTGTCTCCTGTCGTGTTTCATAGTGAGGAGGAGACCTGGCTGTCTCCCTGTCGTGTTTCATAGTGAGGAGGAGACCTGGCTGTCTCCCTGTCGTGTTTCATAGTGAGGAGGAGACCTGGCTGTCTCCCTGTCGTGTTTCATAGTGAGGAGGAGACCTGGCTCTCTCCCTGTCGTGTTCCATAGTGAGGAGGAGACCTGGCTGTCTCCCTGTCGTGTTCCATAGTGAGGAGGAGACCTGGCTGTCTCCCTCTCGTGTTCCATCATGCACCAGTGTCAACCTGAGCCAGGAGACTTCAGTAGTGTCAGCCTCAGCCCGGAGACTTCAGTAGTGTCAGCTTGAGCCCGGAGACTTCAGTAGTGTCAGCCTGAGCCCGGAGACTACTGGATCTTCAAAGATTTCCTTCCACGACACTAAAAATTTCACACTCTTGGAGTAAACATTACACCGAACATATTACCTAATGTACAGACCACTTAACATTAGAAGAAACAAGTGATTGATGCAGGATCCACACTAAACTCTCCTAACCTTCCTCGTCAACTATAAGACTGCATTTTGAGACCAAAGATTACTAATTACGTAATAATGGCTTCAAACTTGCGGTAAGATCAAGAGATAAATTTGATAATTTTTGAGTTCGTATGTTAGTGAGATGAGGTGTGGGCTCAATTACAACGCATCGGTATTTGAATTTCTTACAACGAAGTATATTGAGACTGGTGCTGAGTTTAGGGGATAATTTAAAACATAAACGCGAGAAACAGAACGTAAATACAGAAAGGATATAATCAGGACATGCACAATACTCCGCAAACAGAAACAAAATAGATAGGAGGAGACCTGGCTGTCTCCCTGTCGTGTTCCATAGTGAGGAGGAGACCTGGCTGTCTCCCTGTCGTGTTTCATAGTGAGGAGGAGACCTGGCTGTCTCCCTGTCGTGTTTCATAGTGAGGAGGAGACCTGGCTGTCTCCCTGTCGTGTTTCATAGTGAGGAGGAGACCTGGCTGTCTCCCTGTCGTGTTTCATAGTGAGGAGGAGACCTGGCTGTCTCCCTGTCGTGTTTCATAGTGAGGAGGAGACCTGGCTCTCCCTGTCGTGTTCCATAGTGAGGAGGAGACCTGGCTGTCTCCCTGTCGTGTTCCATAGTGAGGAGGAGACCTGGCTGTCCCCTCTCGTGTTCCATCATGCACCAGTGTCAGCCTGAGCCAGGAGACTTCAGTAGTGTCAGCCTCAGCCCGGAGACTTCAGTAGTGTCAGCCTGAGCCCGGAGACTTCAGTAGTGTCAGCCTGAGCCCGGAGACTACTGGATCTTCAAAGATTTCCTTCCACGACACTAAAAATTTCACACTCTTGGAGTAAACATTACACCGAACATATTACCTAATGTACAGACCACTTAACATTAGAAGAAACAAGTGATTGATGCAGGATCCACACTAAACTCTCCTAACCTTCCTCGTCAACTATAAGACTGCATTTTGAGACCAAAGATTACTAATTACGTAATAATGGCTTCAAACTTGCGGTAAGATCAAGAGATAAATTTGATAATTTTTGAGTTCGTATGTTAGTGAGATGAGGTGTGGGCTCAATTACAACGCATCGGTATTTGAATTTCTTACAACGAAGTATATTGAGACTGGTGCTGAGTTTAGGGGATAATTTAAAACATAAACGCGAGAAACAGAACGTAAATACAGAAAGGATATAATCAGGACATGCACAATACTCCGCAAACAGAAACAAAATAGATAAGGACTCTTACTATGCAATAACAAGAAATCTGAATAGAAAAGCGACAAACTGACAAATTAGACACTTGTGCTATGCTTAGGAATCTTATTTGTGGAAAAGTTTCGCCAGCCAGTGGCTTCTTCAGTCCAGTGCAGAGGAGGAGTTTGAGGTAATCAGTCCCTCGACCTGGAGTCGATGTGTTCAGTCCATCAATCTTGATAAAAGTTCAGCATATTCACGTATATGTTACATTCCTTCAACGAAAGTGAACAATAACTGGAGTGACCTGAACAGTGATGTAAGTAGACGCCGAGAAAACAACAAGAAATTGATGACTCAGCCAATGACAAGACGTGTCTGCAACACTTGGGTATTTATTTTCCGAAACGTTTCACCTGCACAACAGGCTTTTTGAAGTCGAATACAGGCGAGTAGACAGGTAGTGGTACTAGTACTGTTGCCTGCGTATTTACCCGTATTCGACTGAAGAAGCCTGCTGTGCGGGCGAAACGTTTCTTAAAACCAAGATACCAAAGTGATGCAGATATATCTTGCTCATCAATTTGACAGTCTATCATGTCATCAATAATATGATACAAAACTAATTCACATCAGTCGGTCAAAACTACAAACAGGTAATTGGCAATCTTTAATCGCACACACGGGGGGGGGTAGAGGAGCAAGCTGGATTACATTAAAGGCGATTATGAGAGAGCACCTGAGTACACATCTGGGATTGTTTGGAAAAAGTGAGCTAAATTACCTGACTACTCTAACGTTAATGGACTACTAAATAAAACCCGAGTTCCTGACCAGCTGGGCTGTGGTTCCTACGTCGGTTTTGCGTGCGGCCAGCAGTAACAGCCTGGTTGATCAGGCCCTGATTGACCACGAGGCCTGGTCGTGGGCCGGGCCGCGGGGGAGTTGACCCCCGAAACACCCCCCAGGTATACAACCCGCACCCAGAAGCAGCGAAGGCATTTATATCCATTGTGTATTATGGGCACCTAAACGGGACTGCATAATGTAAGCGAAGTCTTGCTAGTGCTGTATGGAGCTGTAATATAACTTTTCGACTCCTGCTATACTTAGACAGTTATTTTGTGGTTAAATGGGTCAGATAACCGACTAGTTGATAAATTAGATACACATGCAACACCTGGGTATCTTTATTGTGGAAAGTAGGTGACTCACCTGTGGCTTTGACCAAAGTGGCGACTGCTTCACCTCACCTGTCTGCAGTATATAAGCCCCTCTAGATGGATGGACTGATTACATCGACTCCAGGATGAGAGATTCATTACCTCAAACTCTTGTGTTTCACCTGTCTTCTTTGTATTGGACTGATGAAGCCTCTGTGGGGCGAAACGTTTCCAGAGTAAACATACCTAAGTGTTGCAAATGTGTGTAATTTATCAACTGCTGTCTTGGCTTCAGACTTCTTCTGTATGATCAAGACGTCACCCAGTTTACAAGTACCAGAGTTGTTTTCACTCCCAAGGATTAGTATCTCACTTGTCCACACTGAACAACATCTGCCACTTTTCAAACCATGACATTAGTCTCAATTTTCTTGAAGTTCAATGGTAACTTCCTCAAAATGTGTTATTCGGCCTATTTTTTGTTTGAACCCAAGCTGGTAAGAAGCACATTGAAAGGCGTAAGTATAACCCAAGAGGATAAGAAGCAAAGAAATGAAGCACAAAGCCGCTTATTCAACCCGGGCTGCAAAGAAGCAGAAGATTAAAGACGGGGATTGTGAAGAGAGAGAGAGAGACCTCGAAACTGCAAGAGATTGTAAGAGCAAGAGAGAAACCAACACATCTGCGAACTTTGTAAATAACGAAGAAGAGAAAATAAAGTAAATGAGAAGCGGAGACACAGATCGTGTGAAGAGACAGCATATCTCACTGGGAAGTGAGAGAGAGAGACGGTGCATTGAGCGAGCCACTCGCACCAGGGTATATACTATATCACGTGTGTGTGAGTGGCTCTCTCCCTCATTCTCTCTCTCTCCCCCTCCCTCTCTCCCTCCTTCTTTCTCTCCCTCTGTTGGAAGGCAGCTAGTGTGGTCCTGATCGTCAGGAATGTTTACTCATGTTATGACGATATTTTTTCATATATATTGTGTTGTAGCGTATGTTTGTGTTGGGGCATGTGTTTGTGGCTTGTGTTGGGGCATGTGTTTGTGGCTTGTGTAGGGACATGTGTTTGTGGCTTGTGTTGGGGCATGTGTTTGTGGCTTGTGTTGGGGCATGTGTTTTTGGCTTGTGTTGGGGCATGTGTTTGTGGCTTGTGTTGGGACATGTGTTTGTGGCTTGTGTTGGGACATGTGTTTGTGGCTTGTGTTGGGACATGTGTTTGTGGCTTGTGTTGGGACATGTATTTGTGGCTTGTGTTGGGACATGTGTTTGTGGCTTGTGTTGGGACATGTGTTTGTGGCTTGTGTTGGGACATGTGTTTGTGGCTTGTGTAGGGACATGTGTTTGTGGCTTGTGTAGGGACATGTGTTTGTGGCTTGTGTTGGGACATGTGTTTGTGGCTTGTGTTGGGACATGTGTTTGTGGCTTGTGTTGGGACATGTGTTTGTGGCTTGTGTTGGGACATGTGTTTGTGGCTTGTGTAGGGACATGTGTTTGTGGCTTGTGTAGGGACATGTGTTTGTGGCTTGTGTAGGGACATGTGTTTGTGGCTTGTGTTGGGACATGTGTTTGTGGCTTGTGTTGGGACATGTGTTTGTGGCTTGTGTTGGGACATGTGTTTGTGGCTTGTGTTGGGACATGTGTTTGTGGCTTGTGTTGGGACATGTGTTTGTGGCTTGTGTAGGGACATGTGTTTGTGGCTTGTGTAGGGACATGTGTTTGTGGCTTGTGTTGGGGCATGTGTTTGTGGCTTGTGTTGGGACATGTGTTTGTGGCTTGTGTTGGGACATGTGTTTGTGGCTTGTGTTGGGACATGTGTTTGTGGCTTGTGTTAGTCTTGTAATCTTGTTTTATGTTGTGATATTTGTAGTGCCTCATTTCCTTCCCACACCATCTTCCTCATCCCCTTTCCTTCCCTACATCTCCTTTCCATCACCCTCCTACCCTTGCCCCCACTTATTCCCTTCCCACACCTCCATCTCTCACATTTTCCTCCCATCCCACACTTCCATCTCCACACCCACTCTCTCTCCCTCACACTGGACACCTCACAATATAGACTCACACTTACCCTCCCATCTTTTTCCCGAGTGGCCAAACGACCTTTGATCCAGCGTGCAATATTAAGGCCAGTCTTCCAGCCTCTTGAATACTGCAGCTCTGTCTCTGGCAAAACTCTCACATATTTAAGAAGTAACACCGTCTGCTAACCTCTTTTACTGACGTGTTGAACTGCTCTTCAGATTCCTTGATGGTTGTGACATGGTGAGTGGCTGAGCAGCACTGCTGGAGGCCTACTGTGAATCTTGAGATGAATGATGCATTTTAGATTTAATTAGATTTAGATTAGTTTATTGTGCACCTTATATCTATCCTGTGAACGGTGGCGCAAGAACATATAGACACTCAATAGGCCTAGGAACTAGGCCAACACAATATACAGAACGCAGACAGATCATATAGAACGTAAGAAACAAGTAAAAGACTTAGAAATGATTATGGTAGGTGTCATTTGGAAAGCACAATGCGGTAAATGATGCAGCAGAAGCCAGGAAAATAACATGGTCGATTTTAAGATCTTTCAAAACAAGAAAAGCAACATTAATGGAGGTACTTTTGAAATCATTGTGTTCACACAATTTGATTATTATTGTGTGCTCACGGCAGGAGAGAACACAGCTGGAAAACATACAAAGATCTTATGTTGCCAACACATAGACAATAAAACATCTGTAATA
Organism: Cherax destructor; assembly: GCA_009830355.1. Taxonomy (NCBI): domain Eukaryota; kingdom Metazoa; phylum Arthropoda; class Malacostraca; order Decapoda; family Parastacidae; genus Cherax; species Cherax destructor. Next base: position 114,879 of record WNWK01004021.1, read on the forward strand.
ATGTGGGTAGAATTACCGACAATATGTTAAGTAAAAAGGACACAGGTGCAAATAATGTGATATTTTATTGTAGTAACGTTTCGCTCACCAGGAGTTTTGACAAAGCTCCTGGAGAGCGAAACGTTGCCACAATATGATGTCACATTATTTGCACCTGTGTATTTTTACCTAACAATAAAACATCTGAACTAATGGGAACACTTCAGAGCACTTGAGTGTTCATTCTTATTGTACTGGTGGCATGGGAGCCACCTTTACAGTACGAGAACACTACATCAACATCCGTAGCCCAAGATGTTTCAAAATACTACCAGCAGTTATCAGAAATATCGCCCAGAGATGCTCTGATATATATTAGAAGACATCTATGATGTATGCAACGGTAAGTCAAACTAGATGAAGCATACACAGTTTCAAGAGTAGGTAGGGTCGAGTATTAGGTCAGGAATCATTTGAGCTGGTTGCCAGAAGTGAGGACAGGAGATACGACTCAACACCATAGCGCTACACACACACACACACACACACACACACACACACACACACGAGCTGTGACTCGACCCCTGCAACCACAATTAGGTGAGTACGTACACACACACACACACACACAGTGTACACCAGGCAGCTACTATAGTGTGATCCAGGTCTTTGATCACTTGCCGTAAAAGTCAGAATATTGCTATCCGTCCTGTTTGGCGAGCGAGGCACAGTAGGTGGCGACACACAGCAGGTGGCGACACACACAGCAGGAGTTCCTCATCCAGCACTCGCATCGACCCTCAGGTTATTCATATTGGTGTCACTGTTAACCAAGCAATCACTATACTCACCCAACACGGATTTGTCTGCGACTGTGCGTCGTAAAACCTATTTGGTGTGCATGGTTTCATGTGCCGTAGGTCAAGAGAGAAGGCAAGACTTGAAAAGGTAAACAGTATCAAACGAAGCCTCGCCACAGCTCGTTGTCGATAAGAACGAGAACTGAAGTTAACCAAATCTGATGGCAGACAGAGGTGTCTGGATAGTCACTGTTACCCTGGAAAGACGGGAAGCAGATATGTAGCATGGGACTATACCTGTGTGGGAAAAATAGACACATGCAGTATAATGCGATCCTTTATTAACTACATTTCGCCCACACAGTCAATATTCTATTTTTCCATCGTGTCGATATTTTATACCATTTATCTCCACCATTACACCTGTGTGTTTACAATGGCCGACTCCTTCCCACGACACTCTGAAGGTGGTGGTGCCGCATGTTTCAGGGACACCCAGAAGATCAGCATATTACAACTTCGTATCAATAGCATCGAAGACCCTTGAACCCTTGCACACTTAAGGTTCTTGAAAGTTAGGGAACAAACTTATCAGGGAAACCAAGGATCCCAGAGCGACCTGCGATGTTTTCCAGAAACTCGGTGTGGTGATCCAGCACACTTCTGATTCTTCAACTGTTAACGGTTGTATTCTGGTTGCCTAGTCAAAGGGGAATGGCACTGATGCTTGACGCTGTGTGTGTGTGTGTGTGTGTGTGTGTGTGTGTGTGTGTGTGTGTGTGTGTGTGTGTTTACGTTATGTAGACCATGGGCTGTGGGTGAATCTCTGGAGAGTATTTTATCCTCACTGGTGATTAGTCTGATTGCTTCTGCAGTATTCCCCTCTACTATTCTTTTTCTGATTTGTGCTTAAATTTTACGGATTTCAGGTGAGATTTTATTGCATAAATTATAACAATGAAACACACGGAGTTGTGAAATTAACGCAGTGAAAAGACGGAGTGCCGTAAGTGCAACTGGAAAACACTGTGTTTACATGTTTATTATTTCACTAGCAAATACCGGTATATAAATGAACATAAGTAGAAGTCTTCAGGAGCAAACTAGATAAATGTTCATTCCCATGCTAGGCAGCAGGTCCTACTGGTCCATGCTAGGCAGCAGGTCCTACTGGTCCATGCTAGGCAGGTCCTACTGGTCCATGCTAGGCAGGTTCTACTGGTTCATGCTAGGCAAGTCCTACACCCACTCATGAAACTGTCCCTCCTATGCTTACATCTAGCCAAGGTGCCTGCGTCAGTGACGCTACTTGACACTGAGTTCCACTCATCTACAACTCTGTTGCTAAATCTGGGCTCTATTGCACTCTCTTAACTCATCAAAGTTGCTCTTTATACTTGTTCTCTAGACCTGCTCTTCAGGGAGGATGTAAGTGGCTACCATTTTCTAAGTTCAGTGAGCATTAACTACCTTAGGTGGACACTTTATGCGACAAGGACACACTTTATGCGACAAGGACACACTTTATGCGACAAGGAAATGTTAGTCTCCTGTCCATGAAGTATTTGTTTTTAATTTCACTAAATGAGTCTTTGTCGTAATGTTTGTGTACAATGTGGGGGTGGGGGATAGGAGGGGAAATGAGGAGCGGATGAGAGGGAGTGTTAGCGAGAGGGAATGTGGGGAAGAGGAGGAGGGAGGGGAAGAAAGGGATACATCACTTGTTACATTGATGATTGAGGTATCCCACTTGTTACACTGATGATTGAGGTATCCCACTTGTTACTGATGCTTGAGGTATCCCACTTGTTACTGATGCTTGAGGTATCCCACTTGTTACTGATGCTTGAGGTATCCCACTTGTTAAACTGATACTTGAGGTATCCCACTTGTTAAACTGATACTTGAGGTATCCCACTTGTTAAACTGATACTTGAGGTATCCCACTTGTTAAACTGATACTTGAGGTATCCCACTTGTTAAACTGATACTTGAGGTATCCCACTTGTTAAACTGATACTTGAGGTATCCCACTTGTTAAACTGATACTTGAGGTATCCCACTTGTTAAACTGATACTTGAGGTATCCCACTTGTTAAACTGATACTTGAGGTATCCCACTTGTTACTGATGCTTGAGGTATCCCACTTGTTACTGATGCTTGAGGTATCCCACTTGTTAAACTGATACTTGAGGTATCCCACTTGTTACTGATGCTTGAGGTATCCCACTTGTTACTGATGCTTGAGGTATCCCACTTGTTACACTGATACTTGAGGTATCCCACTTGTTACACTGACACTTGAGGTATCCCACTTGTTAAACTGATACTTGAGGTATCCCACTTGTTACTGATGCTTGAGGTATCCCACTTGTTACTGATGCTTGAGGTATCCCACTTGTTAAACTGATACTTGAGGTATCCCACTTGTTAAACTGATACTTGAGGTATCCCACTTGTTAAACTGATACTTGAGGTATCCCACTTGTTACTGATGCTTGAGGTATCCCACTTGTTACTGATGCTTGAGGTATCCCACTTGTTACACTGACACTTGAGGTATCCTACTTGTTACACTGATGCTTGAGGTATCCCACTTGGTATGTTAATTCCTACAAGGAGAGTGATACCCCTGCTGGCACTATGTCTACTGGCATCTTTTGGGAGACTGTGTCTACACACCATCTGATCTCTGGAAGATCATCTCTACACATTTGCATATCTTTATCTACCAAACTTATGTATCCAACTTATAATCTAAGTAAGATGCTATCCACCTTGCCGTATTTATAATTAAAAAAAATAAGTACTACTACTACTACTAATAAACAATTTATTTCCACCTGACACTATTTAAACGTCAATTATCTTTTTTATTTAAGGAATGCAATTTAACTGGTTACGTCGCTGACCAATCTCTTACTACAATTCCCAAGGAAGAATTTATTTTGTTGACGCCTCCTGGCTAGTGAGTTTTAGGCTAGAATTACAATAGGATCCACTCACGATCCTAAAATTTTATTTACGGCTCCGTTTATCTGTCACTGTCTCCTTAGATCTAAGAACATTCCTGACATAAAATTTGGCAAAGGTCTATACTCTAATAACCCTTTTTTCTAGGTTATCAGCTCTTTGTAGTATCACTGTGTTACTCAGATCTGACAGACTGTCTGCCAGTCACAGCTTCCGACCGTCACGACCCCTTGCCCATGTATGAAGGACTAAACACGATTGGAAATTTATTTAAACTGTTTGTCCATTTATCAATACAATATTTCATGAATAGTAAAACAAGAGGTATAGCAGAAATTTGTGTTACTCTTCGCTGCAAGCTTCTCTGGTTTTGTAACCTATTTTGAAGCAGTTTGTAAAGACGCTTATGCCACTCCAAGGGGACCGGGGCCCAATTTTCGAGAAACACACAATGATCCTTCTCAATTGTATTCATATTTCCTTGTGACGTTTCAGTTTTTCACTCAAGATTTTCAATTCGTTTACTATTTATACACACATCTTCAATGTATTTTTTGTCAGCTAAATGGCAAAATTACTATAAACAGCCCAGTGTTATTCACCATAAAGGGATATTATAATAGGAGTTTAAGCTTGTTGCTTTGGGGAGTGGATAAATTAGGTCGCTTGTTAAGCAGGTGACCTAACACAGGAATAATTCTGGGAAGAGCTGGGGAGGAGAGGGGGAGGAAATGTTTAAACGTTAGACGTAAACGGAAATACGTAACGAGAAAGAGAGTGGAGAGAAAAAAGCCTGGTAGAAATAAACAGAAATAGAGAAGCAGCCATGGAGGTTTTGACTCCGGCATCTTTGTCCCGCACGTAAATAAACACACGCACTTTTGTTGGGAGTGAGTGAAAAAGAATTCATTCATAATTGTGAGCAGAGGACGCGGTGGCCAGGTCCTCGGGGACTCCTCAATGACTGTGTCAACAAACCATTACGATAGTGTGTGTTTTTGTGTGTTTCTGCCACTCACCACCGCTGCAAGTGCTTGGGGCCCAGCTGAGAGAGAGACCAAGCACCTCAGCTGAGGATTAGTGAGAGAGAGACTGAAGGAGAGAAGTGAGAGTGAGGGGGGGAGTGAGAAGCGGCTTTTGTAAGAGTAAGTAAGCTTTTGGCTGTGGGAACTCTTGGTTGGGTGAGCTTACCTTCACGCCAGACACACACACACACACACACACACACACATACACACACACATACCGGGCACATCTCTTGAGGCGCACATTTACCAAATAACTGCTGCAGCATACAGGCGCCTGGCAAACCTAAGAACAGCATTCAGACATCTTAATAAGGAGTCATTCAGGACCCTGTACACTGTGTACGTTTGGCCCATATTAGAGTATGCAGCGCCAGTTTGGAACCCTCACCTAGCCAAGCATGTAAGGAAACTAGAGAAAGTGCAAAAGTTTGCAGCAAGACTAGTCCCGGAGCTAAGGGGTATGTCCTACGAGGAGAGGTTAGTGGAAGACAGGAGAGATAGGGGGGATATGATAACGACATATAAAATACTGAGAGGGATTGACAAGGTATTTCTTCAGTCACAGAGTTGTTAGGAAGTTGAATAGTCTGGGAAGTGATGTAGTGGAGGCAGGATCCATACATAGCTTTAAGAAGAGGTATGATAAAGCTCATGGAGCGGGAAGAGTGACCGAGTAGCGGCCAGTGAAGAGGCGGGGCCAGGAGCCGAGTCTCGACCCCTGCAACCACAATTAGGTGAGTACACACACACACAGTCTCTTTACTCTTGCTTCTCAGAGAGAATGAGATGGAGAGCAAAGAGAGAGAGAATAGAAAGAAAGGAAACAACTGAATAGATAATTAACCAATTTTAGTAAATTATTTTAAAAAGGCTTAAACTAGGGAAAAGTCTCCACCACTTTGCTTTGGTGGGGAAATTGTGCCCGGCAGATTAGTCCGGAGGCGGGGAGGAATAGGGGGAAGGAGATCGAAGGTTTAAATACAAATAGACTTGCATGGTGGGGAAATATCCCATAATAGGCCATCAGAGGTCGCGGGAGAGGGGAAACTTCCCTGCCATCACCATTGGCAGGAAGTGAGTGGCCTGAGTGATGAGTGAGAAAGGGGAGTGATGAGTGAGAAAGAGGAGTGATGAGGAAGGGGAGTGATGAGTGAGGAAGAGGAGTGATGAGTGAGGAAGAGGAGTGATGAGTGAGGAAGAGGAGTGATGAGTGAGGAAGGGGAGTGATGAGTGAGGAAGAGGAGTGATGATTAAGGAAGAGGAGTGATGAGTGAGGAAGAGGAGTGATGAGTGAGAAAGAGGAGTGATGAGTGAGGAAGGGGAGTGATGAGTGAGGAAGAGGAGTGATGAGTGAGGAAGAGGAGTGATGAGTGAGGAAGAGGAGTGATGAGTAAGGAAGAGGAGTGATGAGTGAGGAAGAGGAGTGATGAGTGAGGAAGAGGAGTGATGAGTGAGGAAGGGAGTGATGAGTGAGGAAGAGTGATGAGTAAGGAAGAGGAGTGATGAGTGAGGAAGAGGAGTGATGAGTGAGAAAGAGGAGTGATGAGTAAGGAAGCGGAGTGATGAGTGAGAAAGATGAGTGATGAGTAAGGAAGGGGAGTGATGAGTGAGAAAGGAGAGTGATGAGTGAGGAAGAGGAGTGATGAGTAAGGAAGAGGAGTGATGAGTGAGGAAGGGGAGTGATGAGTGAGAAAGGGGAGTGATGAGTGAGAAAGGGGAGTGATGAGTGAGGAAGGGGAGTGATGAGTGAGAAAGGGGAGTGATGAGTGAGAAAGGGGAGTGATGAGTGAGAAAGGGGAGTGATGAGTGAGGAAGGGGAGTGATGAGTGAGGAAGGAGTGAGAATCATGAGTCATGAGTGAAGCAGGAGAACGGTTCTTATGATGAAATTACTCTTTAAATTATAAAAGCCGGAGAGAATTAGAGTTGAGAGGGAACTCCCGCCTGAGTGGTCAAGAGTGTAGTCACCTCATATATAAGACCACAGCAGTTCCACAGTGGTCCTCACTGGACTTAATGATGTGAAAATGTTCAATGGTCAGTGGTCCTTTTCTCAGTGGCCAGAGGAATTAATACTTTCAGTCTACGAGTGCCCATTAAAAATAAAATTATGTAAATATTGTAGCCTTTTTATTAGAAATACAATTTTCTTATAAAAATCGATATTAGCTTTACACGTACAAAATTCCTGCCTGTCTGCCGCCCTGCCTGTCTGCCGCCCTGCCTGTCGGTCTGTATACCTTATTGCCACCCTGCCTGTCCGCCTAATTGTCTTCCTGCCTGTCTCTTTGTCTGCTTGTCTTCCTTCTTACTTACCTCTCTGTCTGCCTCATTCAGCACACACGTCTCTAGTTTGGTTTCAATCCAGCCCACTATACCACGTTCCCTTACAATACCACTTTCCTTAAATAGTGAGATTACCATATCTATAGTCATATAATGTGTGTCAGACTTATAGCAATATGTACTTGAAATGTATCCCTCAAGTACTGTATGTACCACCAATGTCTCTTATTAAGTCTTGTGTACCATATTATGGTATATAATATACCTACTGATAAAAAACAATATTTTAGAGAAGTTTACAATAATTTAATAAACAAACACACACACACGACCAAAAGCTCCACTGAGTGGGGTCATCACACGACCAAAAGCTATTTGTCTTCTTCCATCAGTTCTTTGGATCAAGCTCCCTAAAGTGCTCTTGATCCAAGGAACTGCTGTCTTTTAAAATGCTACTTTCCCCTTTTCAATTTTTTTTTGCATGCAAGAATATTGAACTTATTTTTTTTTTTGTTACGATATGTTTAGTTTCATACCGTTTTATTTCCTCATTGGTTCTGACTCGTCTCACAACCTAGGGGACGCGGGGTCGATCCCGGCACGAGGCGGGACGTATGGGCAGGTCTCCTGGTACCTGCTGTCCCTGTTACCTAGCAGTAGACAGGGACCTGGGAGTAGGCTGTTGTGGGTGGCATCCAGGGAAGGGATCGAGACATAAGCCACAATTGATTGACTTTAAAAGGTAATTATTATCTTGGGTTACTAAATCTCTGGGGTTTATAATCCCAATGAAATCGTCATCGTCATTTCATGTCTTCGTCACTTCTTCGCCACCTTTTCGTCACTTCTTCGCCACCTTTTCGTCACTTCTTCGCCACCTTTTCGTCACTTCTTCGCCACCTTTTCGTCACTTCTTCGCCACCTTTTCGTCACTTCTTCAGCCAGCTTTTGTCCCTGCCCTGTCACTTCCTTCCTATCATCTTTTAGTTCAATTAACAGACTAAGAGGTCCTGCCCTCCTTCAGAATGAACTCAACTATCATCTCTTGGCTCATGTAACAGTCAGGTACACTTAGCGAACAGGACAACAGTGACAGACTACTTACCCAGGTATCTGGGTACCAGGTACCATTAGTTGAACAGGGACAACCCAAGTGTTGGACTTACCCATTTTCGTGTGTACCATGTGTGTGCGCGACGACCTATGTTTTATGTATGTACGATTTGAGCTGAGCATGTGTGTGTGGTACAGTGTGCGTGAGACAACAAAAGGTGTGCCAGAAAGCTCTATAAGAAACCAATTGATTTAATGCACAATATTCCCAGTGGAACGCCCTTTACCACCTCCCTCACCTCTTCCCCCTCCTCCTCCTCCTTCTCCTTCTCCTCCTCCTCCTCCTCCTCCTCCTCCTCCTCCTCCTCCTCCTCCTCGTACTTCTCTCCATCCTTCCTTCCTCCTTGTAAAAGTTTTAGTTTTCTCCCTCACCTGTTATTTACTGTCCTCTTTAATATCCTCATTTCTTCTTCTCCGTCTGCCTCTTCTTTTTCATCCTCCTATTTTCCTTCTTTTGCATTCACTGTTGCTTCTGCTGCTGCTCCCTCTGCTGCAGCTGCTGCTCCTGCTGGTTCTTCTGCTTCTTTCTTTTCTTCACTTATTATTTCACTTTATTTAGCTTTTCTCTTTATTTATTATTGGTCTCCTCCTTCTCCTCTTCCTCCTGGCCACTCCTCCTCCTTCTCCTCTTGGATACTCCTCCTCCTCCTCCTCTTCTTCCTCCTCCTCCTTTCTTCCTCCTCCTCCTCTTCTTCCTCCTCCTCCTCCTCTTCTTCCTCCTCCTCCTCCTCTTCTTCTTCCTCCTCCTCCTTCTTCTTCCTCCTCCTCCTCTTCTTCCTCCTCCTCCTCCTCTTCTTCCTCCTCCTCCTCTTCCTCCTCCTCCTCCTCCCTTCTTCCTCCTCCTCCTTCTTCCTCCTCCTCCTCCTCTTCTTCCTCCTCCTCCTCTTTCTTCCTCCTCTTCTCCTTCTCTCTCCTCTTCTTCCTCTCCTCTCTTCTTCCTCCTCCTCTTCTTCCTCCTCTTCTCCTCTCCTCTTCTTCCTCCTCTTCTTCCTCCTCTCTCTTCCTCCTCTCTTCCCCTCCTCCTCTTCCTCCTCCTTCCTCCTCTTCTTCCTCCTCCTCTTCTTCCTCCTCCTCCTCTCTTCCTCCTCCTCCTCTTCTTCCTCTCCTCCTCCTCTTCTCCTCCTCCTCCTCCTCTTCTCCTCCTCCTCCTCCTCTTCTTCTTCTTCCTCCTCTTCCTCTCTCCTCCTCCTCTTCTTCCTCCTCCTCCTTTCCTTCCTCCTCCTCCCTCTTCTTCCTCCTCCTCTCCTCTTCTCCTCCTCTCTCCTCCTCTTCTCCTCCTCCTCTTCTTCCTCCTCCTCTTCTCTCCTCCTCTCTTCCTCCTCCTCTCTTCTTCCTCCTCCTCTCTTCTTCCTCCTCCTCTTCTTCCTCCTCCTCCTCTCCTTCCTCTCTCCTCCTCTTCCTCCTGGCCACTCCTCCTCCTCTTCCTCCTGGCCTACGTTTTATTTCTCACGCTTCTTTCTTCCTACTGGACTGCTCTTCTCATTATCAAGTTCTTCTCACTTACCTTCCTGCTCCTCCTGTTACTCCTGTTTATCCTGCTCCTATTTCTGTTCATCTGTTGCTGGTGCTACTGGTTTGCTACTGGTGCTACTGGTGCTACTGGTCTGGTGCTGCTGATGCTACTGGTCTGGTGCTGGTGTTACTGGTCTGATACTGCTGCTTCTGGTCTGCTACTGGTCTGCTGCTGGTGTTACTGGTCTGCTGCTGGTGCTACTGGTCTGCTGCTGACTACTGGTATGGTGCTGGTGTTACTGGTCTGCTACTGGTGCTACTGGTCTGCTACTGATCTGCTACTGGTCTGCTGCTGGTGCTACTGGTCTGCTGCTGGTGCTACTGGTCTGCTGCTGGTGTTATTGGTCTGCTGCAGGTGCTAATGGTCTGCTGCTGGTGCTACTGGTGTTATTGGTCTGCTGCAGGTGCTACTGGTCTGCCTCCTGCCACCTCTCCCTGACAGCATCACTCACGTGGTCTGGGCAGGATCTCAGACCATAGCTGTCTCTATCTCTCAGGCTCCACAAGTTTCTCACGCCTTCCCGCTACCACGAAATTGCTTTTTCTCTGTCCACTCGCACGCTGGCGCACGAAAGCACATTCTTAGAACACTCGCAAAAAAAATGCGCTACTGGAATGCGTGAACGAATACACACAACGAGCAGATTCGAATCTAACACATTTCGTATTAGATTCGTAACACGTCACGTCCCTTCAGGGGATGCCAGAGGGCTCTTTTTCCAAGATATTTACCCTCCCCTTCTTGTGCTTCTTCCCACTATTCCCTTGTTTTGATAAATGAGAAAATTCTTATCGCCTGAGTGAGAACAGAATGAGGGGAAGGTGACGAGGGGAGTTCACCAATACCAGTTCTTTCTCTGGTGCCACGTAGTCAGGGAAGGGAGGGAAGATTTGGCTCCCCAGCCTTCCCTAGCAAGGGGGAGAGATCTGGGGTGCGTATTTCATGCCCTGGAGAGTCTGCTCCTCTCCCAAACCAATGGCACTAACTGCCATATTTTAGGCTATGGCGGCACTGTAGGGGTGCCTATGTCAGCAGCTAGGTGGGCACTTATAGCCTGCCTAAGGAGCACATATCTTACCTACTGGTCCACCGTTTCTTACATTACATAGTTTTTCTGTGGCTGAGGAAATCTCTCAGTTTTGGAGTGTGCCTGTCCCATCCCCAGCCTGTCAAATCCCCAGCCTGTCCCATCCCCAGCCTGTCCCATCCCCAGCCTGTCCCATCCTCAGTCCTGTCGCCATCTTCAGAATATTCCGGCATGTGTGTGTGTGTGTGTGTGTATGAAGTACTGGTGGTTGTGAGGGAACTCTGACCAACAGAAGGACAGGTAATGCTACCAGGGTGGAGGCAAATCCCGTGGCATGGAATCCATTATTAACGACATTTCGCCCACCCAGTGGGCTTTATCAGGAGACGTACAGAAGAACCTGGTGAGAGGAGAGCAGCAGTAAAGTGTAAACAAAGTGAGACACCTTTTTTTCCCCTAATTTGGCACTGGTTAAATGATCCCTAGTGATTTCCCAAAAAATTTCCCAACTATTTTCCTATTTCTGGAAGGTTTTTAATATATATATATACATATATAATTTATTTATTTATTATCTTTAGAAATACATTCATATATGGTAAATTGTTCTATCAGTACAGTGCTAAGATGTACACAAAACAATGTCAAAGATAATGTGACCATCAGCCTTGCTGAATTATGTATGAAACGTGCCTGGACATGTTACAGTCATGCATCTTAAAACCTCTACACCAACACTGGGTTATTTTCCACTCGCAGCTGTACTACGCTGCTACCATGCAATAATTCATGTCAATCACTGGTGTTAACAGAGGTTTTAACCTGAGCCATAGTGTGACACTCGCTAAAATACATTGATGCAATAATGCAGTCAAGGAATAATGGATATGTCTGATAAATTAGGCTAAAAATACGTATGTTTTTTTCTGCGTTACCGTTTGCTTGCGCACGCACGCGCACACACACGCACGCGCGCACACACGCACACGCACGCACACACACACACACACACACACACACACACGTCTGAAGAAGAGGTATGATAGAGCTCATGGAGAAGGGAGTGTGACCTAGAAGCGACCAGTGAAGAGGCGGGGCCAGGAGCTGTGACTCGACCTCTGCAACCACTACTAGGTGAGTACACACACAGTAATGAAGAAGGAAGAAGAAAACGGGAAAATGAAGGAGAGTCACTGGTAATCAGAAATTAGTGAATACATAGTTGTCACACTCAAGACTGTGGCACCTAAGAGAAGAAGTTCCAGTAATATATAACCCTCTACCAAATAGGAGGAAACTAACAGAGAAATGCGAAGACAACAATACAGCAATGGTTGAGTGTAGCGAAAGTTGCAATACCACATATGTGACCGCAACAAAATGGGGACCAGATACCTGGGAAGGGTATGCTGGCGACAGCACCTCCACGTAATCACTGACATCACGTCACTGTTGTAAATCCAGTGAAATGGGAGACTGATGAAGGCATGTTAAACAGTGAAAATTTAACAATTATGTCTACTGCGCTCAGTGGCTACCAGTTATTTTTTGCTCCACACAAGTTTCTATCGCTTTTATCTTATATTTGTACTTTTTTATATTGTTATATGTTATTATTGTTTATGGATAGAGAACAAAACATCTGGTTAGCTTTAAACTCTCAGTGCTAATGCGTCTTCCTCAAAGGAACCTTCGCCCTAAATTGACCTAACAGAGAAACTTAACTACAAACCATATGTGAGAAATTCACATCGATGCTGATGTGTTGATGCAACACTGTCACCATGTTAGACACTCAAGATAGGCGGGGATGAACCAGCAAGACTGAATCTATTATTCACCATAAGTCTATCTGATATACACCAAACAGAATATGAGCGACTTGTAGATGCTACCAGTCTCACGGTACTGAGTATGGAATACCTTTTGAAAATAATAAAAGAATGGGAGGTAGGAAAGAGTGAAGGGGAAGGAGGGTAAACATATCTCATGAAAGCTATGCAAGGTTGAGAGAGCTGAATACTGAGGAATGAGAAAGAGAGAACTAAAAGACAACGACTGAGGGGAAGAACCTCCTAGCTGGAAAGTGCAAGGAGGCGAAGGAGCAATTCATAACCAGAAGAATCAATGATAAAAAAAAAAAAGAGTATCGTGGATCAAAAAAAAGATGCAGAAAGAAAAAAACTAAAAGTGCAAGACCATGGAAAACTACAGCAAACAATAAAAAAGAAAAAGTAGTGAATATGAGAGCCAGAGAAGAATACGCAATCTGAACTTCAATTTGAGAACGAGAAAGCAACGAAAGTGAATCAGAACTGATACTCAGCCACATCAGAAAAAATATATATGACTATAAATTATAACTGAATGAAGAAGAAAAGCTAATGATAAAGAGTAAGTCTGAAGAAAGTATTTAGAGCGGTGCTCTCGGTAGAGACAGTGGCACTAACAGACCAAGATAGACGACACACCACCCACGACATGACAACATCCCAGAATCAATTATTAGAACCTCACCACACAGTGGATACAGTATTATTAGAACCTCACCACACAGTGGCTACAGTATTATTAGAACCTCACCACACAGTGGATACAGTATTAGAACCTCACCACACAGTGGCTACAGTATTATTAGAACCTCACCACACAGTGGATACAGTATTATTAGAACCTCACCACACAGTGGATACAGTATTAGAACCTCACCACACAGTGGATACAGTATTATTAGAACCTCACCACACAGTGGATACAGTATTATTAGAACCTCACCACACAGTGGATACAGTATTAGAACCTCACCACACAGTGGATACATTATTAGAACCTCACCACACAGTGGCTACAGTATTATTAGAACCTCACCACACAGTGGATACAGTATTATTAGAACCTCACCACACAGTGGATACAGTATTATTAGAACCTCACCACACAGTGGATACAGTATTATTAGAACCTCACCACACAGTGGATACAGTATTATTAGAACCTCACCACACAGTGGATACAGTATTATTAGAACCTCACCACACAGTGGCTACAGTATTAGAACCTCACCACACAGTGGCTACAGTATTATTAGAACCTCACCACACAGTGGATACAGTATTATTAGAACCTCACCACACAGTGGATACAGTATTATTAGAACCTCACCACACAGTGGATACAGTATTATTAGAACCTCACCACACAGTGGCTACAGTATTATTAGAACCTCACCACACAGTGGATACAGTATTATTAGAACCTCACCACACAGTGGATACAGTATTATTAGAACCTCACCACACAGTGGATACAGTATTATTAGAACCTCACCACACAGTGGCTACAGTATTATTAGAACCTCACCACACAGTGGATACAGTATTAGAACCTCACCACACAGTGGATACAGTATTATTAGAACCTCACCACACAGTGGATACAGTATTAGAACCTCACCACACAGTGGATACAGTATTATTAGAACCTCACCACACAGTGGATACAGTATTATTAGAACCTCACCACACAGTGGATACAGTATTATTAGAACCTCACCACACTGGCTACAGTATTATTAGAACCTCACCACACAGTGGATACAGTATTATTAGAACCTCACCACACTGGCTACAGTATTATTAGAACCTCACCACACAGTGGATACAGTATTATTAGAACCTCACCACACAGTGGATACAGTATTATTAGAACCTCACCACACTGGCTACAGTATTATTAGAACCTCACCAAACAGTGGATACAGTATTATTAGAACCTCACCAAACAGTGGATACAGTATTAGAACCTCACCAAACAGTGGATACAGTATTATTAGAACCTCACCAAACAGTGGATACAGTATTAGAACCTCACCACACAGTGGATACAGTATATTAGAACCTCACCACACAGTGGATACAGTATTATTAGAACCTCACCAAACAGTGGATACAGTATTAGAACCTCACCACACAGTGGATACAGTATTATTAGAACCTCACCAAACAGTGGATACAATATTATTAGAACCTCACCACACAGTGGATGCAGTATTATTAGAACCTCACCACACAGTGGATACAGTATTAGAACCTCACCACACAGTGGATACAGTATTATTAGAACCTCACCACACAGTGGATGCAGTATTATTAGAACCTCACCACACAGTGGATACAGTATTAGAACCTCACCACACAGTGGATACAGTATTATTAGAACCTCACCACACAGTGGATACAGTATTATTAGAACCTCACCACACAGTGGATACAGTATTAGAACCTCACCACACAGTGTATACAGTAGCTGCCTGGCATTTTTAGCGGCCGTGGTTGAGGTCAGTATATTCACTTGAGAAGAAGCTTGCCACCCAGTAATACTTAAAACACATTCATCGTTGATTTAAGGCAAAGAGGAGAAACATTTTGTTTCAGTTTTCAGATACATGAAGAAAGTTTCAGGTATGAAGATTTAATGTATCTAATTCATTTTAATTTAGCTTTCATCTGTAATAAATTCTGATAGATTTTTATCATGCGCCCGGGCTAATTACCTAACTTTGAGAGTGGATGTGTACTGTATACTAACGTGTGTGTGTGTGTGTATATGTGTATGTGTGTGTGTGTGTGTGTGTGTGTGTGTGTGTGGTGACCGCGTTGCCGTGGCTAGGGGTCGACTTCAAGCTCCTTGGCCCTGCCTCTCATCCTACGATCGACCGGGGTGGTTCGTAACATCTTAGCCCCCATCATACCTACTCTTGAAACTAAGCTGGGCATAGAATTTGCTTCCAGCATGCATCGTCTTACACGTCACCCCACTTGTTTATCACAAGCTATTGTATGAAACAAACTACCAATTTAAATCCCTATAGCTCATCTCTAGCTTCCACCTATACTCTCTTGTCCCCGTTCTCCTCGTATCAAACAATACCTTCTCTTAGCTATCCTGTCAATGACTCTGAGTATCTTGTATGCCGTGATCATATATCAAATGACTTCTCTATTCTACATAAGTTAGGTTCAAGTCTTATAGGATCCTCACACCTCTTTCCCTCAGTTCCAGAGACATTCTGGTTGCAAGCCTCTGAATTGTCTCTAGATTCTGGTGGGTGTGGTTCCTGATTGATGTTGCTAACTTCACTGCTGTTTCTGCCTTCACTGCTGTTTCTGCCTTCACTGCTATATCTGCCTTCATCGCTACTCCATCGATGTTTTTGAGGAGTTCACTGCTTCTTCATCGTTGCTGTTGCAGCATTCACTGTTCCTTCCTGGATGTTGCTACCTTCACTGCTCCTTCCTGGATGTTGCTACTTTCACTGCTCCTTCCTGGATGTTGCTACCTTCACTGTTCCTCCTGGATGTTGCTACCTTCACTGTTCCTTCCTGGATGTTGCTACTTTCACTGTTCCTTCCTGTATGTTGCTACCTTCACTGTTCCTTCCTGGATGTTGCTACCTTCACTGTTCCTTCCTGGATGTTGCTACCTTCACTGTTCCTTCCTGGATGTTGCTACCTTCACTGTTCCTTCCTGGATGTTGCTACCTTCACTGTTCCTTCCTGGATGTTGCTACCTTCACTGTTCCTTCCTGGATGTTGCTACCTTCACTGTTCCTTCCTGGATGTTGCTACCTTCACTGTTCCTTCCTGGATGTTGCTACCTTCACTGTTCCTTCCTGGATGTTGCTACCTTCACTGTTCCTTCCTGGATGTTGCTACCTTCACTGTTCCTTCCTGGATGTTGCTACCTTCACTGTTCCTTCCTGGATGTTGCTACCTTCACTGTTCCTTCCTGGATGTTGCTACCTTCACTGTTCCTTCCTGGATGTTGCTACCTTCACTGTTCCTTCCTGGATGTTGCTACCTTCACTGTTCCTTCCTGGATGTTGCTACCTTCACTGTTCCTTCCTGGATGTTGCTACCTTCACTGTTCTTTCCTGGATGTTGCTACCTTCACTGCTCCTTCCTGGTTGTTGCTACCTTCACTGCTCCTTCCTGGATGTTGCTACCTTCACTGTTCCTTCCTGGATGTTGCTACCTTCACTGCTCCTTCCTGGATGTTGCTACCTTCACTGCTCCTTCCTGGTTGTTGCTACCTTCACTGCTCCTTCCTGGTTGTTGCTACCTTCACTGCTCCTTCCTGGTTGTTGCTACCTTCACTGCTCCTTCCTGGTTGTTGCTACCTTCACTGCTCCTTCCTGGTTGTTGCTACCTTCACTGCTCCTTCCTGGTTGTTGCTACCTTCACTGCTCCTTCCTGGTTGTTGCTACCTTCACTGCTCCTTCCTGGTTGTTGCTACCTTCACTGCTCCTTCCTGGTTGTTGAAACCTTCACTGTTCCTTCCTGGTTGTTGCTACCTTCACTGTTCCTTCCTGGATGTTGCTACCTTCACTGCTCCTTCCTGGTTGTTGCTACTTTCACTGCTCCTTCCTGGTTGTTGCTACTTCCACTGCTCCTTCCTGGTTGTTGCTACCTTCACTGCTCCTTCCTGGTTGTTGCACCTCACTGCTCCTTCCTGGTTGTTGCTACTTCACTGCTCCTTCCTGGTTGTTGCTACCTTCACTCTCCTTCCTGTTGTTGCTACCTTCACTGCTCCTTCCTGGTGTTGCTACCTTCACTGCTCCTTCCTGGTTGTTGCTACTTCACTGTCCTTCCTGGTTGTTGCTACTTCACTGTCCTTCCTGGTTGTTGCTACTTTACTGCTCCTTCCTGGTTGTTGCTACCTTCACTGCTCCTTCCTGGTTGTTGCTACCTTCACTGCTCCTTCCTGGTTGTTGCTACCTTCACTGCTCTCTTCCTGGTTGTTGCTACCTTCACTGCTCCTTCCTGGTGTTGCTACCTTCACTGTCCTTCCTGGATGTTGCTACCTTCACTGCTCCTTCCTGATGTTGCTACCTTCACTGCTCCTTCCTGGTTGTTGCTATCTTCACTGTTCCTTCCTGGTTGTTGCTACCTTCACTGTCTCCTTCCTGGTTGTTGCTACTTTCACTGCTCCTTCCTGGTGTTGCTACTTCACTGCTCCTTCCTGGTGTTGCTACCTTCACTGCTCCTTCCTGGTTGTTGCTACTTCACTGCTCCTTCCTGGTTGTTCTACCTTCACTGTCCTTCCTGGTTGTTGTACCTTCACTGCTCCTTCCTGGTTGTTGCTACCTTCACTGTCCTTCCTGGTTGTTGCTACCTTCACTGTCCTTCCTGGATGTTGCTACCTTCACTGCTCCTTCCTGGTGTTGCTACTTTCACTGTTCCTTCCTGGTGTTCTACTTCACTGCTCCTTCCTGGTTGTTGCTACCTTCACTGCTCCTTCCTGGTTTCTACCTTCACTGCTCCTTCCTGGTTGTTGCTACTTCACTGTCCTTCCTGTTGTTGCTACTTCACTGCTCCTTCCTGGTTGTTACTACTCTTCATGTCCTTCCTGGTTGTTGCTTACTCTTCACTTCCTTCCTGGTGTTGCTACTCACTCTCCTTCCTGGTTGTTGCTACTTTCACTGTCCTTCTGGTTGTTGCTACCTTCACTTCCTTCCTGGTTGTTGCTACTTCACTGCTCCTTCCTGGTTGTTGCTACCTTTATGTCCATTCCTGGTGTTCATACTTCATGTCTCACCTTCAATGTCCTTCACTGGTATGTTGGGTACCTTCACTGTCCTTCCATGGTTCGTCCATTCAATGCGTCATTCTGAGTTAGTCTGCTGGTATCACTTCATGCATCACTTCATGGTGTTGCTCATCATTCAGTGGTGTCTCACTACTCATTCAATGGTGTTCACCCTGTCATTCCCATGGTGTTCATATCATTCAATGGTTTCACTAGTCTTCCATGGTGTTCACCTTCAATGTCGTTCACTTCATTCATGGTGTTGCTACTCACGTCTTCATGGTGTTGCTACTCTTCATGGTCGTTCTCTTCATGGTGTTCATCACTTCATGTCGTTCATATTTGTGTACTTCATTGTCCTTCTGGTGTTACCTTCATCAATGTCTCACATATCTGGTGTTCTACTTCACTGCTTCCTTCATTCATGGTGTTGCTACATTCATGGTGTCCTTTCATGGTTGTTCTTCAATGTCTTCACTGTCTTCATGGTGTTCATCTTCATTCTGGTGTTCACTTCTTCAATGGTGTTTCTACTTCAATCTCTCCTTCTTATGTTGCTCTTCACTAGTCTTCTGGTGTTCTAATCTTCATGTTCTCTTCATGGTGTTCTACATTCACATGCTCGCTTCCTTGTTCACTTACTCTTCATGTGTGTACGTTCACTACTCTTCTGGTGTTCATCTAGTCTTCATGGTTGTTCATTATCTTCTTTTGTCGTTTCTATCCTTCTGTGTTATTATCTTCAATGGTGTTGCACTCACTTCATTCAATGGTCGTTCATCTTCATCAATGGTGTCACTCTTCAATGGTGTTCACTCATTCAATGGTCTTCTCCGTCATTGCTAATTCGTTCATCCTTTATATCAATGGTCTTCTAAGTCCGTCATTCATGGTCGTTCTCTTCAATGGTCTTCCGTTTCAATGGTCGTTCACATCATTTCAATGGTGTTACTATGTCATCAATGGTGTTCATGTAGTTCATTCAATGGTCTTACCATCATTCAATGGTCGTTCATATATCATTCAATGGTCGTTCACATCATTCAATGGTCGTTCATCTATCATTCAATGGTCGTTCATATCATTCAATGGTCGTTCATCTATCATTCAATGGTCGTTCATCTATCATTCAATGGTCGTTCATCTATCATTCAATGGTCGTTCATCTATCATTCAATGGTCGTTCATCCTTCATTCAATGGTCGGTCATCCTTCATTCAATGGTCGTTCACCAGTCATTCAATGGTCGTTCACCAGTCATTCAATGGTGATTCACCAGTCATTCAATGGTGATTCACCAGTCATTCAATGGTCGTTCACCAGTCATTCAATGGTGGTTCACCAGTCATTCAATGGTCGTTCACCAGTCATTCAATGGTGGTTCACCAGTCATTCAATGGTGGTTCACCAGTCATTCAATGGTGGTTCACCAGTCATTCAATGGTGGTTCACCAGTCATTCAATGGTCGTTCACCAGTCATTCAATGGTCGTTCATCCATCATTGAGTAACGACTTGTGCACCGTTAATATCTGCTCTCCTTTAATATTCTATATTTTAAAATGTTCGTTCACTTCCTACGTGTGTGTGTGTGTGTGTGTGTGTGTGTGCGTGTGCGTGTGTGTGTGTGTGTGTGTGTGCGTGTGTGTGTGTGTGTGTGTGTGTTGTGTGTTGTGTGTGTGTGTATGTGTGTTTAGCATCTTACAAGGTGTGTAGGTCACTTGTGTAGTCAAATGTTTCCTATATATTTCCTTTATCTTTCCTATTCTCCTCCTGCCTTTCGCCCTCGTCGTCCTCCTTGTGCGCTCCTCTTCTTCCTCTTGATCTTCCTGCTCCTTGTCCTGCTGCTGCTCCTCCTCCTCCTCCTCCTCCTCCTCTCCTCCTCCTCCTTGCCTACTCACCCTCCTGCTGCACCTCAATGCCTACTCAACCTCCTGCTGCTGCTGCTCCTCCTCCCTCCTCTGCTCCTCCTCCTGCCTACTCACTCCTGCTGCACCTCACTGCCTACTCAACCTCCTGCTTCTGCTGCTCCTCCTCACCCTCCTGCTGCTCCTCCTCACTGCCTACTCAACCTCCTGCTGCACCTCACTGCCTACTCAACCTCCTGCTGCTGCTGCTCCTCCTCACCCTCCTGCTGCTCCTCCTCACTGCCTACTCAACCTCCTGCTGCACCTCACTGCCTACTCAACCTCCTGCTGCACCTCACTGCCTACTCAACCTCCTGCTGCTGCTCCTCCTCCTACTCACCTCCTGCTGCACCTCACTGCCTACTCAACCTCCTGCTGCACCTCACTGCCTACTCAACCTCCTGCTGCACCTCACTTCCTACTCAACCTCCTGCTGCACCTCACTGCCTACTCAACCTCCTGCTGCACCTCACTGCCTACTCAACCTCCTGCTGCACCTCACTGCCTACTCAACCTCCTGCTGCACCTCACTGCCTACTCAACCTCCTGCTGCACCTCACTGCCTACTCAACCTCCTGCTGCACTACTGCCTACTCAACCTCCTGCTGCACCTCACTGCCTACTCAACCTCCTGCTGCACCTCACTGCCTACTCAACCTCCTGCTGCACCTCACTGCCTACTCAACCTCCTGCTGCACCTCACTGCCTACTCAACCTCCTGCTGCACCTCACTGCCTACTCAACCTCCTGCTGCCTCACTGCCTACTCAACCTCTGCTGCACCTCACTGCCTACTCAACCTCCTGCTGCACCTCACTGCCTACTCAACCTCCTGCTGCTTCTCACTGCCTACTCAACCTCCTCCTGCTTCTCACTGCCTACTCAACCTCCTCCTGCTTCTCACTGCCTACTCAACCTCCTGCTGCTTCTCACTGCCTACTCAACCTCCTGCTGCTCCTCACTGCCTACTCAACCTCCTGCTGCTTCTCACTGCCTACTCAACCTCCTGCTGCTTCTCACTGCCTACTCAACCTCCTGCTGCACCTCACTGCCTACTCAGCCTATTATGCTACTAAACTTTTAAAGGTTCCAAGGCTCTAAGATTTCTCACGCCTTAACACTGTTCTGCTGTTGCTAACACTGTCGATGCGCTGGTAACACTATTAATGTCGGCCTGGCAACACTCTTAATACGGTGCTGGTAATACTGTTCATGGCTCTCTGCTAAACACTTTTACGGTCGTGCTGGTAAAACTTTTACTGACATTTTCATAACATGTTACTGCCGTGCTGGTAACACTGTTACTGATGTGCTGGTAACACTGTTACTGATGTGCTGGTAACACTGTTACTGATGTGCTGGTAACACTGTTACTGATGTGCTGGTAACACTGTTACTGATGTGCTGGTAACAGTTACTGATGGGCTGGTAACAGTTACTGATGTGCTGGTAACACTGTTACTGATGTGCTGGTAACACTGTTACTGATGTGCCGGTAACGCTGTTACTGATGAGCCGGTAACAGTTACTTATGTGCTGGTAACACTGTTACTGATGTGCTGGTAACTGTTACTGATGTGCTGGTAACGCTGTTACTGATGAGCCGGTAACAGTTACTTATGTGCTGGTAACACTGTTACTGATGTGCAGGTAACACTGTTACTGATGTGCTGGTAACACTGTTACTGATGTGCTGGTAACACTGTTACTGATGTGCTGGTAACACTGTTACTGATGTGCTGGTAACACTGTTACTGATGTGCTGGTAACGCTGTTACTGATGTGCTGGTAACACTGTTACTGATGTGCTGGTAACACTGTTACTGATGTGCTGGTAACACTGTTACTGATGTGCTGGTAACACCTTCAGCACCTAGTCAAACTGCCACAAAATATATTAAAATTAATAAATATAATACATTACAGCTTAGCTAAAGGTTACAAGGTTATAGATTTTTCCCACATATATTCCCTGCTTGGGTTTACATTTAATGCAGTTTAGAATTTCCAGAGTAAAGATTTTAAGATGTAAATTCATACAAGAGGATTCCTTATATGTAATATAATCTCATTTTTCTTCAACGGACTGATAATGGTCTTAGAATTGACCGAAAGTTTATTATGAAATTGTGTTTATTGTAGCCTATATTGTGGATTGTTTTGCATACTGCAATACAATCCGTAGTTTAACATAGGCCAGGTAGTGAAAGATGAGTGGCAGAGTCCGTAGAGTTTAACATAGGCCAGGTAGTGAAAGATGAGTGGCAGAGTCCGTAGAGTTTAACATAGGCCAGGTAGTGAAAGATGAGTGGCAGAGTCCGTAGAGTTTAACATAGGCCAGGTAGTGAAAGATGAGTGACAGAGTCCGTAGAGTTTTATACACGCGACGAGGTAGTGAAAGATGATTGACCGTGTCCGTAGTGTTCACTATCAGGTAGTGAAAACTGGACGGTAGGCTCCGTAAAGTTTAATGTCTGGCGTGGAGTCATCCTTCCTAGTCCTCTCTAATGACTGTCTTACAGGCAGTTCGTATATAGGATGTTTTTGAAGTTTTTTTAAAGAAGGAATCCAGGGTTGACTGCTTCAACCTAGATTTCTGTACCTTCCAAAAGTGGGCCCTCACGGTGTCATTATAAATATTAAGGCACGTTTCCACAGCACGACGATCATCCCTCAAGTTACAATTGTATAACAATATATTTATATAAAAAATAATTTTTTCAAAAGAAAAATGCAAAATTTAAAGAAGTTCACTGGGAAACCGACAACACAGCGACTATATTCGTGCGCAGTACAACTATATTCGTGCGCAGTACAACTATATTCGTGCGCAGTGCGCATGTAGTCCCGCCAAACCAATATTTTCAATTTTATAGGGATAACCGTTCGTTATGTAAATATTCGTTATATAAACCGTTCGTTTTAGCATACCCTCACTGTATATATTCTTATCAGCTCTCTCCCAGGGACACACACACTCCCGTTAATACATACACGTGTGAACACACAATGACACATAACTGTCATAAATGTGACCATCCAATCATTCACTCAGCTGTCATGAATCTGACAAATCACTAAATTTCCATGAGAGTCAAGTCAGCTGTCATGGAAGGTGCCTGCCTGTTTATTATAACTTTACTGCGTAGCCATGGCAAGTTGAGCAGTATTCCAGGTTATTCCAAGTCATTCCAAGTTCATTCCCGTTCCTATTCAACGCACGCCTAGGTGTTCTGCTGCATTCAAGTTCATAGTCGAACTTGAAGTTATAAATCTGTTATTATTGTTATTATTATTATATTATTATTACCACACATATCACCATCATGACCACCCATATCACCATCATGACCACTCATATCACCATCATGACCACCCATATCACCATCATGACCACCCATATCACCATCATGACCACCCATATCACCATCATGACCACCCATATCACCATCATGACAACTCATATCACCATCATGACCACCCATATCACCATCATGACCACCCATATCACCATCATGACCACCCATATCACCATCATGACCACCCATATCACCATCATGACCACCCATATCACCATCATGACCACCCATATCACCATCATGACCACCCATATCACCATCATGACCACCCATATCACCATCATGACCACCCATATCACCATCATGACCACCCATATCACCATCATGACCACCCATATCACCATCATGACCACCCATATCACCATCATGACCACCCATATCACCATCATGACCACCCATATCACCATCATGACCACCCATATCACCATCATGACCACCCATATCACAATCATGACCACCCATATCACAATCATGACCACCCATATCACAATCATGACCACCCATATCACAATCATGACCACCCATATCACCATCATGACCATTCAAAATCACTACCATTAGTATTACTATCAACACTTCCACACTATTATCATCAACACACACATACACACACACACACACACACACACACACACACACACACACACACACACACACACACACACACACACACACGGGCTTCCATATTATTCTCAAATTTATTCTAATATAATCAGACAGTAAATTCCCAGGTAGGAAACGTTCCCAGAATAACATTAAGGTCTATAAAGCAAGACGTTTTTAACTGGTGTGGCGAAATGTATAAACGTTATGTTGCAACTGTAAACTGCCAGAGAGAAGACATTGTTTATTCTGATGAGTAGATAATTATTTTCAAACATTAAGAAGACAGATGCAAAAAAATCAAAACAGATTTACAAAAAAAAATGTTTGGATTCTTCTGTAAGACGTGGGTAAGACATAAGACAGACGAGGGTAAGACATAAGACAGACGAGGGTAAGACATAAGACAGACGTGGGTAAGACATAAGACAGACGAGGGTAAGACATAAGACAGACGAGGGTAAGACATAAGACAGACGTGGGTAAGACATAAGACAGACGTGGGTAAGACATAAGACAGACGTGGGTAAGACATAAGACAGACGTGGGTAAGACATAAGACAGACGAGGGTAAGACATAAGACAGACGTGGGTAAGACATAAGACAGACGAGGGTAAGACATAAGACAGACGTGGGTAAGACATAAGACAGACGAGGGTAAGACATAAGACAGACGTGGGTAAGACATAAGACAGACGAGGGTAAGACATAAGACAGACGTGGGTAAGACATAAGACAGACGTGGGTAAGACATAAGACAGACGTGGGTAATTAAGACTTGCTTATCGATTTCAAATTCCTGGTAGTTAGGAACCCTATGTCGATGTTTCGCCATAGGCTTCCTAACTACCAGGAATTCACAATACCATTTCCAGCCATGGTATTGTGAATTTTACTATTCTTAGATGTCTTTATGTCGCTCACTATGCAGTACGAGTGACTTACTCATCAGTGTCAGTATGGTAACCCATGTGTAATATTAGAGTGTTTTATCGCGTGGAAATTTATTCTTTTTAACTTGTAAAGAGAGATTGTACCCGACAATCTGTGACTTGGACTCGTCACTGGGTAGCTTGGACTCGTCACTGGGTAGCTTGGACTCGCCACTGGGTGGCTTGGACTCGCCACTGGGTGGCTTGGACTCGCCACTGGGTGGCTTGGACTCGCCACTGGGTGGCTTGGACTCGTCACTGGGTGGCTTGGACTCGTCACTGGGTGGCTTGGACTCGTCACTGGGTGGCTTGGACTCGTCACTGGGTAGCTTGGACTCGTCACTGGGTAGCTTGGACTCGTCACTGGGTGGCTTGGACTCGCCACTGGGTGGCTTGGACTCGCCACTGGGTGGCTTGGACTCGCCACTGGGTGGCTTGGACTCGCCACTGGGTGGCTTGGACTCGCCACTGGGTGGCTTGGACTCGCCACTGGGTGGCTTGGACTCGCCACTGGGTGGCTTGGACTCGCCACTGGGTGGCTTGGACTCGCCACCAGATGTCCTCTATACTACCCAATATTCGTGATCCTCAGTCTCACCACTCTTATTACTGGGAAATATTGTAACTGACAATTCTTCCCAGTGACGATTTCAGCACCAAGTAAATGCATATTACAGAAGTTAGTAAACTTTGATTGTTGACAGTATATGTGATAACATTCATGCTAGTATATGTGATAACATTCATGCTAGTATATGTGATAACATTCATGCTAGTATATGTGATAACATTCATGCTAGTATATGTGATAACATTCATGCTAGTATATGTGATAACATTCATGCTAGTATATGTGATAACATTCATGCTAATATATGTGATAACATTCATGACAGTATATGTGATAACATTCATGACAGTATATGTGATAACATTCATGACAGTATATGTGATAACATTCATGACAGTATATGTGATAACATTCATGATAGTATATGTGATAACATTCATGCTAGTATATGTGATAACATTCATGCTAGTATATGTGATAACATTCATGATAGTATATGTGATAACATTCATGCTAGTATATGTGATAACATTCATGCTAATATATGTGATAACATTCATGACAGTATATGTGATAACATTCATGACAGTATATGTGATAACATTCATGATAGTATATGTGATAACATTCATGCTAGTATATGTGATAACATTCATGCTAGTATATGTGATAACATTCATGCTAATATATGTGATAACATTCATGACAGCATATGTGATAACATTCATGACAGTATATGTGATAACATTCATGATAGTATATGTGATAACATTCATGCTAATATATGTGATAACATTCATGACAGTATATGTGATAACATTCATGACAGTATATGTGATAACATTCATGACAGTATATGTGATAACATTCATGACAGCATATGTGATAACATTCATGACAGCATATGTGATAACATTCATGACAGCATATGTGATAACATTCATGACAGCATATGTGATAACATTCATGACAGCATATGTGATAACATTCATGACAGCATATGTGATAACATTCATGACAGCATATGTGATAACATTCATGACAGCATATGTGATAACATTCATGACAGCATATGTGATAACATTCATGACAGCATATGTGATAACATTCATGACAGCATATGTGATAACATTCATGACAGCATATGTGATAACATTCATGACAGCATATGTGATAACATTCATGACAGCATATGTGATAACATTCATGACAGCATATGTGATAACATTCATGACAGCATATGTGATAACATTCATGACAGCATATGTGATAACATTCATGACAGCATATGTGATAACATTCATGACAGCATATGTGATAACATTCATGACAGCATATGTGATAACATTCATGACAGCATATGTGATAACATTCATGACAGCATATGTGATAACATTCATGACAGCATATGTGATAACATTCATGACAGCATATGTGATAACATTCATGATAGTATATGTGATAACATTCATGATAGTATGTGATAACATCCATGATAGTATATGTGATAACATCCATGATAGTATATGTGATAACATTCATGAGAGCATATGTGATAACATTCATGAGAGCATATGTGATAACATTCATGACAGCATATGTGATAACATTCATGACAGCATATGTGATAACATTCATGACAGCATGTGAGATAACATTCATGACAGCATATGTGACATGGGAAAAGTGTTGCGTGGCAATTTGTTGTACAGCAAGTGTAAGATAATAGCTCTAATGAGAACACGACCTTTACTAATTAGTGAGAACACGAGCCTTGATAATTATTGACAACGCGAACATCCTTAATTATTGCCGTATTAAATGACTTATAATTGACATTGAAATGTAATACAAACAACGTAATTTACATTTACTGACATAAATAGCTGATTTAATAAGCGTAATTAACTATCAATTACACACACACACACACATACATAACATATATATATATATATATATATATATATATATATATATATATATATATATATATATATATATATATATATAATATATATACACATGCATACATAATGCCGAATAGGTAAAACTTGCTATTTTGACTTAAATAGCAACGCTCTTCTTGCCAAATAAGGCAAGCGAAAATTTGTGTATGCAATAATTTCGCAAAAATCATTCTGAACCTAACGAAAATAATATATTTCATTGTGTTTGTTATTAAATTATTGTACATATATAATGTGACAAGGTGAGAAATCACTAATGCGCTTGGAAATTCACTATTTTTTCACAGTGGTTATTTTGTGTGTGCTCACCTAGTTGTGGTTGCAGGGGTCGAGTCATAGCTCCTGGCCCCCGTGTGTGTGTGTCTTCACTGTCAATATATTACAACTATTAACTTCACTAACCAGTTTGTCCCACACATTCTTGCTAAATCCTCAATGAATTGGTAGGAACAAATTCCAGCTCTGGTCATTAACATATTTGGCTTATATTTATAGCTGGTATTTATAGCTGTGTAACTCTAGCATAGCCGTTCACATAGCTCTTAACAGCGCCCGTAAAGCGTTCTTTAATGAGGTTATAACTCCGTGTTTATATCCTAGGTCTTGTACGTAAATGAATCTCTGAGGAGTTTTGGCTCTCTGTGGGTATGTTTAAGGGAGACCACATCTCAACACTGGGTATCTGTTGAGTTGTGGGTCTTGATACTGAGTGATTGTGGCTGACTGCACCAGCACCAGTAGCAACACCAGTAGCTGCAACAGTAATAGTAGCAGAAGCAACAGTAGTAGTAGCAACAGCATCAGTAGTAGTAGCAACAGCAACAGTAGCAGGAGCAGCAACAGTAGCAGCAGCAGCAACAGTAGTAGCAGCAGTAATAGTAGTACTAGCAACAACACTAGAAGCAGCAGCAACAGTAGTAGCAGCAGCAACAGTAGTAGCAGCAGCAACAGTAGTAGCAGCAGCAACAGTAGTAGCAGCAGTAACAACAGTAGTAGCAGCAATAATAGTAGTACTAGCAACAACACTAGAAGCAGCAGCAACAGTAGTAGCAGCAGCAACAGTAGTAGCAGCAGCAACAGTAGTAGCAGCAGCAGCAACAGTAGTAGCAGCAATAATAGTAGTACTAGCAACAACACTAGAAGCAGCAGCAACAGTAGTAGCAGCAGCAACAGCAGCAACAGTAGTAGCAGCAGCAATAGTAGTAGCAGCAGCAATAGTAGTAGCAGCAGCAACAGTAGTAGCAGCAGCAATAGTAGTAGCAGCAGCAATAGTAGTAGCAGCAGCAATAGTCAGCAGTGCAGCAAGCAGTAGTAAGCAGCAAACAGTAGTAGCAGCAGCAACAGTAGCAGCAGCAAACAGCAGTAGCTAGATAGCAGCATGTAGTAGCAGCAGCAACAGAGTAGCAGCAGCAAAGTAGTGCAGCAGACAGTAAGCAGCAGCAAAGTAGAGCAGCAGCAACAGTAGAGCGAGCAACAAGTAGAGCTGAACAGCAACAGTAGTAGCAGCAGCAACAGTAGCAGCTAGCAGCAACAGTAGCAGCAGCAGCAACAGTAGCAGCTAGCAGCAGCAGCAGTAGTAGCAGCAGCAGTAAAGTAGCAGCGCTAGCAGCTAACAGCAGCAGCAGCGTGCAGCTATGAGCAGCAGCAGCAGCGTTAGTAGCAGCAAGCAGCTAGTGGCTAGCACAGCAGGTAAGTAAGAGGCAGCAGCAGCAGCAGTAATAGTAGCTAGCACAGCAGCAGTAGTAGCAGCAGCAACAGCATAGTAGCAGCAGCAACAGTATAGCAGCAGCAACGTAGTAGCAGCAACACAGTAGTAGCAACAGCAAAGTAGTACAGCAACAGACTAGTAACAGCAGTAAAGTAGTAGCAGCAGCAACAGATAGTGAACAGCAGAAAGCAGCAGCACAAGATAGTAGTAGCAGCAACAGTAGACAGCAGATAGTAGAGCAGCAACAGTAATAGTAGTACAGCACAGTAATAGATAGTAGCAGCAGTAGTAGTAACAGCAACAAGATAGAAGCACGCAGTAGTAGCAACAGCATCAACAACAGTAATACCTGATGCGGAACACTAACTGCTTCTGGTTTACTCTAGCGTGACGCTGATTGGTTGTCGCTGTAGCGTGACGCTGATTGGTTGTCGCTGTAGCGTGACGCTGATTGGTTGTCGCTGTAGCGTGACGCTGATTGGTTGTCGCTGTAGCGTGACGCTGATTGGTTGTCGCTGTAGCGTGACGCTGATTGGTTGTCGCTGTAGCGTGACGCTGATTGGTTGTCGCAGCGTACTGATTGGTTGTCAGCGTGACGCTGATGGTTGTCGTCGCGCTGATTGTCGCTGCAGCGTGACGCTGATTGTGTCGCAGTGACGCTGTTGTTGTCGCGCAGCGTGACGCTGATTGGTTGTCGCTGCAGCGTGACGCTGATTGGTTGTCGCTGCAGCGTGACGCTGATTGGTTGTCGCTGTAGCGTGACGCTGATTGATTGTCACTGTAGCGTGACGCTGATTGGTTGTCACTGTAGCGTGACGCTGATTGGTTGTCACTGTAGCGTGACGCTGATTGGTTGTCACCTGTTATCTAGTAATATAGATAGTGGGGTCACCTGTTATCTAGTAATATAGATAGTGGGGTCACCTGTTATCTAGTAATATAGATAGTGGGGTCACCTGTTATCTAGTTATATAGATAGTGGGGTCACCTGTTATCTAGTACTATGGATAGTAGAGTCACCTGTTATCTAGTACTATGGATAGTAGGGTCACCTGTTATCTAGTACTATGGATAGTAGGGTCACCTGTTATCTAGTACTATGGATAGTAGGGTCACCTGTTATCTAGTACTATGGATAGTAGGGTCACCTGTTATCTAGTACTATGGATGTTAGGAAGCACTTCTTCAGCCATAGAGTAGTTAGGAAGTGGAATAGTCTAGCGAACGATATAGTGGAGGCGGGAACCATACATAGTTTTAAGTCAAAGTATGATAAAGCTCATGGAGCAGGGAGAGCAGAGACCCAGTAGCGGACAGCGAAGAGGCGGGGCCAGGAGCTGAGTCTCGACCTCTGCAACCACAATTAGGTGAGTGCAATTAGGCGAGTACACGCTTATACACATATATGCACGTATATACAACAGGTCTAGTGTCTAATCGACATGTGCCTAGGACAAAATGGTAACACACACACACACAAGAGAGAGAGGGGTGGGTAGATTGCATATTCTTGGACTGTAAAAAGGCGTCTGACACAGTTCCACACAAGAGATTAGTGCAGAGGCTGGAGGACCAGGCAGGGATAACAGGGAAGTCACTAGAATGGATCAGGAAAAATGGAGATTGAATCATCACAACCTTTGAACTCCCTGGGAAACAACTTGGACATAGGATGCTCTTCCTTTTCCTCTACTTCAAAAAGCTTCAAGTCGATTGTTAAGGAGGTTCCTTGCAATCGTAGAGGAGATTAGCTCTACTTCCTTGCAATCGTAGAGGAGATTAGCTCTACTTCCTTGCAATCGTAGAGGAGATTAGCTCAAATTCCTTGCAATCGTAGAGATTAGCTCAACTTCCCTGCATCAAGAGTCCTTCTTAGTCCTTAAGCCCTCCACCTACCCCCCTCTCCCTAGCATATTACTGGGGGAGAAAGAGACTGATAGTAGAGGATCCTTTAAAATTAGTGTAGAGAAGACTTGGTAGTGTAGAGAAGACGTGGTAGTGGGAATACCTGTCAGGAAGACAGCAGCGAGTCATGGTACGTGGCGAGGTGTCAGAGTGGGCGCCGGTGACGAGCGGGGTTCCACAGGGGTCAGTCCTAGGACCGGTGCTGTTTCTGGTATTTGTGAACGACATGACGGAAGGAATAGACTCCGAAGTGTCTCTGTTTGCAGATGATGTGAAGTTGATGAGAAGAATTCAATCGGACGAGGACCAGGCAGAACTAAGGGATCTGGACAGGCTGCAAGCCTAGTCCAGCAATTAGCTCCTGGAGTTCAACCCCACCAATTGCAAAGTCATGAAGATTGGGGAAGGGCAAAGAAGACCGCAGACGGAGTACAGTCTAGGGGGACAGAATTACAAACCTCAATCAAGGAAAAAGATCTTGGGGTGAGTATAACACCAGGCACATCTCCTGAGGCGCACATCAACCAAATAACTGCTGCAGCATACGGGCGCCTAGCTAACCTAAGAACAGCATTCCGACATCTTAATAAAGAATATATATATATAGGCGGGGCCAGGAGCTGAGTCTCGACCCCTGCAACCACAATTAGGTGAGTACAACACACACAAACACACACACACACAAAACACACACACACACACACACACACACACACACACACACAACGACACAAGCCACGTCATTTTTCACTCATATTTTCATCAAAACAACAATTTTGCTTTATTCCAATGATCCCATAAATTTCAGAAGTGAAAAGCAATATTGTAAATACGAGGTGGCCTGACAATGGCTCAACTGCGGTGTATTAAGTTGATATATACTCCCGGCCTTTATTTAGTTTTTTACATGCAAATTTACAGAGATGAAGATGTATTGGTTTAAATAAAACTTGTATCGTGTCATTTACACATTAATCACCGCTGTTTCTCACTGTCTATATTCTCTTTTACCTCTTACATAAACATTGAACTCTCACCATATAAACCATATTATATATATATATATATATATATATATATATATATATATATATATATATCAACACTGCACTAGCCAGGGGCCGAACCCATGCTTCTTTGGCCCGCCTCATGGTGAGCGAAAACACATGACGCCTTAGACCACTGAACCACACAATCCTTAATAGTAGCGCATCCAGTTGAATTGGATGTTGTACTCGCTACCCAAGGACTTACGGTGGTGTATATATATATAACATCATAACAAACTCAGTATACTTAACCCATGCTCGTTTGAACATAGAGATTAACAGTACACAAGTATAGGCAAGACGAGGGTAATTTTGGGGGTGTACACCTCGACAGCAATTTAAAATGCAACACGCACATCCCCGAACTTTTCTAAAAACAAATTTCCAAAACAGTGAGCATTACCTCGAAAATACACTATTATGTCCATTAAACATCCCTGCTGACATCATGCTGTTGTCTGAGGTCTCCGTACCTCACCTGAGGTTGATCTGCGTGCTGATCAACACCTTAAATCTGTTGGTACTAGGCAGAAACCACTTGTCCAGGCTCCAGGTAACACATCTTTACTCAAAGGTTTAAATTGGCTTATATAAAATATTCACAATTTGTACCATGTACGCTACGTCTGCTGGACACTCTTCTAACATTAACCCAGAGTTTAAATTATATCTGGAGAGCTGCTACATAACACATGGACACAACACACGGACACAACACACGGACACAACACACGGACACAAGTATCTCTCTGACATTCCACGTGTACATCTCAACTTACTCAAAAACTACATATAAACTGTAACTCACTACATGAAAATACCAATATTCCCCCCCCCCCACCTGCCAACATCTTCGCTAATACTTAAAAAACACACATTAAGTCTGACATAAATATTACATACATTAACTGTATGTAAATCATTATGCTTTAATTCCACCACTTAATTCACTCTATAAAGCCTAGATAATTTAAATCCACGTAAATTTTATATACTTTATTTGCAAAATGAACAATTTGTCATTTGCAACTTGTCTCATTGTCTTAATATACTAGATCTAGGTTTAACTAGTAACAAAATGGTGCCCTCATATAACAGAGAAACATTAAGGGAGACCTAACAGTCAAGAGGAACACCAGCTTATTAATGCATATTGGAAGTGTGACGTAAATCAACTTATTGTGCCTGATGCATCTTGCTAGTTGACCTCTGTTATTTGCCATCTCATTTTTTTCAGTTTCGTCATATTGCAAGCTCCTGACGAAGCACTGGATACAGCGAGAAAGGCCTAAAACTGCTAGCTAATCACTAACCTTGTAGCTTCATTGTTATTTGATCGCTTGTTTGCAATTATTTGTGCGCGCACACACACACACACAGCTTTATTGAACTCTGTATACAACAGTGTCTGGGTTTAGAGCACAGGCCAGGAGTCACAACACACTGTATAATATTAATTCTATAAAATGTGTTATTGTCAAGAGGGACCTGACTTATATGTTCCTAACTCCCTTCCTTCACCTGCCTTCCTTCCACTTCCACGGTCCTAACTCCCTCTCTCACGTGTCTCCGTATCCTCCCTCCCTCAGTTAAAGTTTTCCCTGCTGCACTAACAAGCACTTCCTTCATGCAATAATTCAGTGTGTGGAGCTGCTCTCAACATGCAACAGTTTGCAACTACAACTGTTGCGCGCGCGCGCGCACACACACACACACACACACACATACACGATTCATGTATTTATTAAAGACATAAAATTAAAAAAAAAGACATATCAAATATACTTTAATTCAATTTGAGAGTGATTTTGTAACCATGGAATAACGGCAGAGGGAAGGTGGGAGAGAGGGAGGGGAGGAAGGATGGGAGGGGTGGAAGGATGGGAGGGGAGGAAGGTGGGAGAGAGGGAGGGGAGGAAGGATGGGAGGGGTGGAAGGATGGGAGGGGAGGAAAGATGGGAGGGAGGAAGGATGGGATGGGAGGAAGGTGGGAGAGAGGGAGGGAGGAAGGATGGGAGGGGTGGAAGGATGGGAGGGGAGGAAGGATGGGAGGGGAGGAAGGTGGGAGAGAGGGAGGGGAGGAAGGATGGGAGGGGAGGAAGGATGGGAGGGGAGGAAGGTGGGAGAGAGGGAGGGGAGGAAGGATGGGAGGGGAGGAAGGTGGGAGAGAGGGAGGAGAGGAAGGATGGGAGGGGAGGAAGGATGGGAGGGGAGGAAGGATGGGAGAGGTGCAATGGAAAAGGAGGGAAAGACATTGAAGGTGAGAGAGTGATGGTAAATTCTTGTAATCAAATTTATTGACACATTATATTACTTTTAACTTTGTGATGACTGGATGACTGACTTCATGGTCTGGATAATGAACTGACTAGACTGCCAGGATGACTGGAGGAGTAACTAAATGGATAACTACTTCCCTGACTGGGTGGACTGACTCATTCATTGATTGGCCAATTCCTTCACTAACTACCCAAGTTATTCATTGACTTAAGTCACACACACACACCTGGCTCCTGGAGTTCAACCCCACCAAGTGCAAAGTCATGAAGATTGGGGAAGGGCAAAAAAGACCGCAGACGGAGTACAGTCTAGGGTGGCCAAAAACTACAAACCTCACTCAAGGAAAAGGATCTTGGGGTGAGTATAACACCGGGCACATTTGAGGCGCACATCAACTAAATAACTGCTGCAGCATACGGGCGCCTAGCAAACCTAAAAATAGCATTCCGACATCTTAATAAGGAATCATTCAGGACCCTGTACACCGTGTTTGTCAGGCCTATACTGGAGTATGCAGCACCAGTTTGGAACCCACACCTAGCCAAGCATGTAAGGAAATTAGAGAAAGTGCAAAGGTTTGCAACAAGACTGGTCCCGGAGCTA